>SEYY01000257.1:143395-148395 GCA_009176605.1 Armadillidium nasatum
GTGTATGGGTGCGTGATTTTAGGTATCCTGAACGTGTGAGGTTTCTCGTTTTTTTATTTTCGATATATATGAAAAAGTTGAAAGAAGCTTTTAAAATAGTTTTTGGGTTTGGTTTTTGAGCAATATTTTTCCATTGAATTTATTTCTTCTTTTTGAGTGAAATGAAAATGAAGTTTTGCTCTTTACGAAAAATTTCGAGGTTAAATAAACACATTAATATGAAAATGACGTCAATAAAAAACATTTCACAAATTTTGTTGAAAACAAAAAGATTTTTGGTGGAAAATATCATAGGTATTAATTAAACGAATTTCAATATATATATATATATATATATATATATATATATATATATATATATATATATATATATATATATATATATATATATATATATATATATATATATATATATATATATATATATATATATATATATATATATATATATATATATATATATATATATATATATATATATATATATATATATATATATATATATATATATATATATATATATATATATATATATATATATATATATATATATATATATATATATATATATATATATATATATATATATATATATATATATATATATATATAATATATATATATATATATATATATATATATATATATATATATATATATATATATATATATATATATATATATATATATATATATATATATATATATATATATATATATATATATATATATATATATATATATATATATATATATATATATATATATATATATATATATATATATATATATATATATATATATATATATATATATATATATATATAAAGACTATGCTATGAGACGTGCACACACTCGGTCTTACTATCAATTTGAAATTTATTTTTAAAATTATATATTGCATTGTAAGCCATTGATTAAAGGCTTTACGCGGGTCTCTATCGGCGTGATCTTTATTTCTCTGGAGAGAAAAATGCCTTCGAGGAACCAAAAATAAGAGATTGAGAGACGCGATTTCCAAAACTCATTAAAGAAATTAGAGAAAAAGAAATCTTTTTTTTTCGCTCTTATTAATACACGTGTTTTTCTTTCACTTTTAGATATATAAATTAATTTTTGCTTCATAATATGATCGCCTGCAAAGAAACTTACCAATTCAAAAGCAACATATATATATATATATATATATATATATATATATATATATATATATATATATATATATATATATATATATATATATATATATATATATATATATATATATATATATATATATTAGAAAATATATCCCAAATGTAATGAAATTGTTAAATAACAAAAGAATGTGTGCGTGTGTGTGTGTTTGTGTGTGTGATTGTCTTAAGAATGGAACAAAACGTGTGTCAAAAAAAATGTTACAAAATTTTAATTTAAGTGAACGTCAGTGTGAAAGAAAATGAAAATAGGTGAATATTTTTGTTGCTTTTATCTTTCCATTTTATCTTTAACCTTTCCTTTTTGGAATGGATTTTACGTCACAGACACTGTCCTTCTTCTCCTTCAATTGAGAAGACTAGCACGATCGAACCCTTTTACAGATTCAGTTCTCTCTCTCTCTCTCTCTCTCTCTCTCTCTCTCTCTCTCTCTCTCTCTCTCTCTCTCTCTCTCTCTCTCTCTCTCTCTCTCTCTCTCTCTCTCTCATGTACTTTTGCGTGAGTGAAGCTGAAATTGTTGAAGGAATTGCTCAAATTAGCAAAAATAATTAAATTTAAGAAAAAAGAGACACCTGTGCCAATAAAGAGAGAAAATAAATGATTAGAGAGATGTTTCATACCTTTATCATCATGTCGGCAAGAAATAACAAAAATGGAGGTAAAACATGAATATACTGCAAAGGAAAAACTAAGATTGTGTGAGGATTATTTGGAGAATAATGAATCAAACTGAGGAGAAAAAATAAGAATAGAAAATTAGACTTTTAGAGTGAAACGAAGTTACCAGAGAAATAAAACAAAAAGAAGAGAAAGATGAAAATGAAAAAGTAGAAGAGTAAGAAGAATATAAAAAAAAGTATAACTATAAATAGTATTAATTCAATTAGTATGAACGTTAACATTGTGAATAAAACAACTTCAAGAATTCACAAAATATATCAAAGATTCCTTTATATATATATATATATATATATATATATATATATATATATATATATATATATATATATATATATATATATATATATATATATATATTATATATAATATACTAGTGGGCAAATACCGAAATCCTCCCAAATTCCACTAGAGTTGGGACAACTTATAGAAACCATAAAAAAAATTAAAAGCTGACATGCCCCAATAAATGGTGTTTGAAAGTGTGCAAGTCAATGAGAGTAGGAAAATAGATAAAGAGAGTGGGTTCTAGACTTTACCAGTGGAGTACATGTAAGATTGAGCATAGTGGTTAAGTTTGGGGTCAGAAACTTGGACAGAAAAAAGGTGAGACTGTGAAGACAGGCATGTTTCACGAACCATTCTCACTGGAGAAGTTATGCGACTTTAGGATTCAAAAAAAGAATGTCCTTTGTAATAGATATAGTATTATGAGAGTGACTCAAACATTAGACGGCAAGAAAGAGATTGGAATGAGTTAGAGACAGAAGATGAGTTGATTAGACGTAAAGCCTTTGACTCCACTTTTTTCAAGAAACTGTGTGAGTGGAATTACATCAGATGTGAAACATACTCAATATAAGGAAGAACCACACACTTACAAAGATCAATCAACTGTGACAGTGTGAAGAAATTTTCCGAGGAACACCCAACCTCTTACAAGTTTGTTTAGAAAGAAAAATAATTAATATGATCCTTAAAAGAAAGATAACTAGAATATATATATATATATATATATATATATATATATATATATATATATATATATATATATATATATATATATATATATATATATATATATATATATATATATATATATATATATATATATATATATATATATATAATATATATATATATATATATATATATATATATATATATATATATATATATATATATATATATATATATATATATATATATATATATATATATATATATATATATATATATATATATATATATATATATATATATATTATATATATATATATATATATATATATATATATATATATATATATATATATATATATATATATATATATATATATATATATATATATATATATATATATATATATATATATATATATATATATATATATATATATATATAGTATGTAGTGATAGATTCATTGAACAGAAAATGAATGTAAAATTCGGAAATGGATTTGTACAAAGTAAAAAAAAATTCTTTTCTTAAGAAGTTTATGATTAAGAAAGCTCAAATAAATCATTTCTCAAAATACTTCTTTAATTAACTTGCTTTATCACTAAAATTCTTCATATTCTTCAACTTCAAAACTTGGTTTGGCAAAAACTTTTGTATTTTGCATTTAGAGAGTTCTTAAACATCAATGGCGATACTTTCTTTTTCTTTTTTTCTCTCTCTCTCTTATAATATATATATATATATATATATATATATATATATATATATATATATATATATATATATATATATATATATATATATATATATATATATATATATATATATATATATATATATATATATATATATATATATATATATATATATATATATATATATCTATCGGTAAATATAATATATAAGAAAGAGAGAAGAGAGAGAGAGAGAGAGAGAGAGAGAGAGAGAGAGAGAGAGAGAGAGAGAGAGAGAGAGAGAGAGAGAGAGAGAGAGAGAGAGAGAGAGAGAGAGAGAGAGAGAGAGAGAGAGTTCTTTGCATAAACATGATTCACCAAAGAGAGCCGCTTGGTTAGCCAACTGAGCACTGTTTCATTATCAGATTCGCAAAGCATAATATCTCTTATGTTGTTCTACTCGAAAGAAATTCTTTTAATAATAATAAATGTATGTTAATCTTATTTTAACGTCTTATTCGTTTGCCATTAATTTCCTTATCTTATTTTGCATTAAAATACACGATTTAAGATTGGTTTCTTCTTCTTCTTCTTTTTATAATTCTTCTTCTAATTATTATTTTTCTTCTTCTTCTTCTTCTTCTTCTTCTTCTTCTTCTTCTTCTTCTTCTTCTTCTTCTTCTTCTTCTTCTTTTATTTATTATTATTATTATTATTATTATTATTATTATTATTATTATTATTATTATTATTATTATTATTATTATTATTATTATTATTATTATTATTATTATTATTATTATTATTTTATTCTTCTTCTTCTTCTTCTTCTTCTTCTTCTTCTTCTTCTTCTTCTTCTTCTTCTTCTTCTTTTTATTATTATTATTATTATTATTATTATTATTATTATTATTATTATTATTATTATTATTATTATTATTATTATTATTATTATTTTTATTATTCTTCTTCTTCTTCTTCTTCTTCTTCTTCTTCTTCTTCTTCTTCTTCTTCTTCTTCTTCTTCTTCTTCTTCTTCTTCTTCTTCTTCTTCTTCTTTTTATTATTATTATTATTATTATTATTATTATTATTATTATTATTATTATTATTATTATTATTATTAATATTATTCTTTTTCTTCTTCTTCTTCTTCTTCTTCTTCTTCTTCTTCTTCTTCTTCTTCTTCTTCTTCTTCTTCTTCTGACATAGATGAAAATATATTAAGTAATATTTCGAAATTTACAGACGATATAAATATTGGAAATCGCATAACTTATGATAAAGATTATCAAGTACTCCAAGGTGATTTGAATAAAATAGTCAATTGATCAAAAACATGGCAAAGGAAATTTAATATTGATAAATGTAAGTTTTTACATTTTGGAAGCAGGAATATCGAATATAATTATGTTATAGGTGACTCAGTTATCAAAGTTGTCTGTGAGGAAAAGGATCTTGGAGTTTAAATCAGTAAGGATTTAAAATTTG
>SEYY01000257.1:153395-158395 GCA_009176605.1 Armadillidium nasatum
TTATATATATATATATATATATATATATATATATATATATATATATATATATATAATATATATATATATATATATATATATATATATATATATATATATATATATGATATATAGTTAAAAAAAGCAAGAAATTATTTCTACTTTTCTTTCCCTCCTATTTCCCAAAAAGAAAAGAAAAAAATAGAAACGCTTCACATCTTTGCAGTCGCTCGGAATGTGGATCTAATTATAAAGAATTTATAATATATATATATATATATATATATATATATATATATATATATATATATATATATATATATATATATATATATATATTATATATATATATATATATATATATATATATATATATATATCGCAGATCGTCTAGAACAAGAGCTTAACTTCCTAGGCCTTTGCCTAACTTCCAATACTTCTTTCTCCTTAATACTACCAAATTCATTTACTTCTCAGTTCCTGCAACTCCATTATCACTGAACCCTTTTCTACTTTTCAAATGTTCTTCATACAGGAAAGAACTATCTTTCAGTGAGGAAACGCTCTTATCATTTCGTTAATGGTAAACTTGTCCAACTTCCTTAATCTTTCTTTGAAATTTTTTGGAACGATTCCTAGTTTATCGCAGGACACAAAACAGAAGTGATTCTCTGAGACATATTTGTGTACTTTCCATTTCCTTTCCCATTCAACTTAATTTTATAAACCTTTTTTCAAATACGCTTTCTCTCCTAATATCGTTCTCTCTTACGACCAAGACAAAATCATTAGAATTTCCTACGTTTTCAAACTTAAGAAACTCATCAAAATTATATTTCATTCCGGAATTGTGCACGACCTATTCACCTTGCCAATAGAAATACATAAATTAGTCCGTTAATTTTTCAAGTTTTTCTTCTTAAAGCTGTTTCTGGTACTATGATAAAAATATATTTTCTTTTACCATCCTCTTGTTTCATCCAGTGGCATCGCTTTAAGACGAATTCCAAAGGAATTCCTCCACCTCTACATCCCTTCAATTCATTTATTCCTAATGTAATTTCTTCTGAAGATTTTATTTCTGGTCACACATAGTTTAACACTAAGAAGGATTGTGACTTGACTGTATTTCTCATGATTTATAAATTCGAACTTGCCCCCTACTTTGGTGATCTACATGATGGAAACAAGCTCTCATCAACGTGAGGAGGAAAAGAAAGACCTCTTTCAGTGTTCTATCTATCGTCCTATTGTTTAACTTTTGTTTTTTTTCTTCAAAAGTTTTCAAATCTATGCATAAAAGGAAGACTTGGAATCACCTTAATCCTTCTAATCCTATTCCTGAATCTCCGATTAGCTTCTGAAAAGAGTGTTCTACTGTAGATCATCTTTTACTTTTTTCTAACTCTTAGCTCCTTTTCATTTCTGTGGATATTTTGTTGTGACGCTGCACATATCGAAAACTTTCGACAGAGTCTGGCACAAATCTCCGTTTTTCATATTTCTCCCTTTTCCCTTTCCGTATAATTCCTTTTTCTCACTGTATTCTTCTCTCCGATTTCTCTTTCCATTTTTTATATCAGCTGTCGTAGATGCCCAATGTTCATCCATTAATAGTTCATATGTAGTGGTGTTCCTTTAGAGTTTTGTTCTATTCCCAACTCTTTTTCAAGTTTTCATTTAATGATCTTCTATTCGACATTTTAGTATCCACTCTTTTTCCTGGAGATTTAAATCATCTTGCATTTTTGCTTCCTTTCATTTTCTCTCTGACCTTTTCTCTGATTTCCTTTCCAGTCGTTCTATAACTGCTTCTGTAGACAACTACACTTTATCCTTTTAAATCTATAAATCCTCAGGGTTCCGAATTTTTTCCAACTATTTTATTTCCACATTTTATTAATGAACTTCTCTATTTTAGTTCATCACCTATCCATTACTGGGCCGACGACTTTACTCTTAATTATTCCTTTCATTTTGAAAGACATCGATTCCATCCAACATCACTTAATTGACGCTTGGAGAGTGGCATTGGTGCAATAAACCTCTGACCTTTTTATAGTTCTAACTGGGGTAGAGAAAGCAGTTGCTTTCAATATATCAAAAACACAATAAATTTTTCCACACAACTATTGTATTTTCATAGAAAATAATCAACTTGAACCTCTGCTTCTATTATTCTTTTTATTTCTTTTGCACATGAATTTTTTTTCTTTCTAATAAGCTTCAGAATTTTTTCACTTCTCCCTGGTGGTTTGTTCTTCTTAGGGGTGTCGTTTGCCCCTACTACTGTGGTTCCACTCATAAAGTTTCCTTTGAAAAGGTAGAATATAAGACTCTTTCTGAACCTTTAAGCCTTTCCGTCACTCTTTATAATATCGCCATAATAACGGACACTGATGTTACGAACTCTTTAGTCACATACCTCCTCTTATAAGAAAATCCTGTGCCTCTCGACTTTCTACACAGTCTCCTCTTTTCTCTGTTTTTTAATTATCTGATTGCAAACTATTAGCTACACTCAGACTTACATGTACTCCGCTGGGAAAGAATAAAGCGTCCTCACGTCATCTATTTTTTTTCTAGCTTCCTTTTGCCTTGCGCCCTTTCATAAGTCGTGTTTGTGTCTGGACAAGTTGGCCTTTAATTTAACATAAATTTCTTGGTTTCTTCAACTCTGGTGGAATTTGATAGCCCTACGTCCTTTGCCCTTCTGAATGTATATATATTATATATATATATATATATATATATATATATATATATATATATATATATATATATATATATATATATATATATATATATATATATATATATATATATATATATATATATATATATATAATATATATATATATATATATATATATATAATATATATATATATATATATATATATATATATATATATATAATATATATATATATATATATATATATATATATATATATATATATATATATATATATATATATATATATATATATATATATATATATATATATATATATATATATATATATATATATATATATATATATATATATATATATATATATATATATATATATATATATATATATATATATATATATATATATATATATATATATATATTCATATATAACACAGAAACGTGACTTGTTGTTGACGTTTTTGATAAAAGTATTTAATATTTATATCATAATTAAATTCCCGCTGAAAAGATTTAATTCCAAACCAAAAATATTTTCGTTTTTTTTTATATTACAGAAAGATTTTTTTTTTTTTTTTTTAATCTTCCTGAAAAATGTAACTGGACTTCCCGCTGCGGAGCAGATTAAATCATTATCCATACAACAACATTAATTTATTCTTACTTTCTTCGCCTTTGTTTCGTCTAATAAATAATAAAATAATCACCAATATCATTATATATATATATATATATATATATATATATATATATATATATATATATATATATATATATATATATATATATATATATATATATATATATATATATATAATATATATAATAATAATAATAATAATAATAATAATAATAATAATAATAATAATAATAATAATAATAATAATAATAATAATAATAATAATAATAATAATAATAATAATAATAATAATAATAATAATTAATAATAATAATAATAATAATAATAATAATAATAATAAATTTACAAGCGCTTACACTTACATTACCAATTAAATAAATCAAAATGGCGAAACATAAATCTACCTAGGAGAATCCAAGAGGGGAGAATTCCAAATATACCTCTCATGCACTCCTTCCCCCATCACCACTTGGAAGTTGGTGGCCTCCGGTGATGGGGTTGGTGCCACCAAGGCCTTGTTGCCAACTTGCCCTGGAGCACGGTCTTCCTTTTTAATTGATTTCTTCAACATTCGCGGTCTTTTGTCTAATCTCCACTTTATCGAACACAACCTCTCTTCTTCTAGACCCAATCTCTTATTCTTAACTGAAACTCAGGTGTCTGGGTGCTCTGATAGCAAACCCTACTCTGTCTCCTCCTACTGTCTCTAATTTGGAGTCTTCTGAAATCTCTACTTTATGGCTTAAACTTTCTTGCAACTCTACAACTAAATTCATTTATTCTGTCTACTTATCTCCTAACTCTACTGGCTATCCAAAATTCTTCGACTATCTTAATTCCAAAATAGAACACATTCTTTCTTCTTCTCCTTTCTCCGAAATCATCATATTAGGTGATTTCAATATTCACCACCGTCAATGGCTTTCATCTAGTTCTCATGATACAGCTACCAATTTTCTTTCCAGAATAACCTTGAGCAGTTGGTACATCTCCCTACCCGTATTTTTCTTGATCTTTTCCTAACCTCTTATCCTTCTCTTTACACTGTTAAACTCTTTCCTCATCTGGGTTCATCCGATCACCTTCTTACTCTGTATCTTGTCCTGTCTGTTCAAGTCTTCCACAAGAACGGCCCCCGCCTTCGGCGAGGATATGTTACTAGCATTTCGGTGCCACTAACTGGTCTGACTTGCTGTTGTACTTTTCTGATTTTCCATGGAATGATTACCGTTTTCGTGGGAGGGATCCCTCGGAGTGTGCTGAGCTCATAACCGAGGGGATTCTTTCTGGCATGAAGGCGTACATTCCATATACTTTCCCTTCTACTAAAACTAACAAATCTTGGTTTAACTCTGCTTCTTCTCGTGATATCCGTCGCAAGGATGTTTGTTTCAAGGATTACCGTAGTCTAAAAACTTCAGAAACTCCCGCAACTTATATTTCATCCCGGAATCGTGCAAAATCCATTCTTCGAGATACCAAAATCTCATTTCTCAACCACAATTGAATTAATCTTTCTGGTTCCTCTTCCTCTCGCCCTTTCTGGCATTTTGAAAAAAATGTTAACTCTAACTTTTCTTCTTCTTCTTTCCCTTCTCTAGTATCTTCTGACTGTTCAACTGACGGTTAATATATATTTATATATACTCTTCGCTCAAACTTTTGCTTCTAATTCAACCTTA
>SEYY01000257.1:163395-176266 GCA_009176605.1 Armadillidium nasatum
TTACATATTAATCTACTTTATCACTTCCTCTATTACCCTATTACAAGTTAAGGATAAAAGACTTCTTATCAAAGGAATTTTACACATTTAGTTTTAATCTTTTTTTTTTGTTATATATATATATATATATATATATATATATATATATATATATATATATATATATATATATATATATATATATATATATATATATATATATATATATATATATATATATATATATATATATATATATATATATATATATATATATATATATATATATATATATATATATATATATATATATATATATATATATATATATATATATATATATATATATATATATATATATATATATATATATATATATATATATATATATATATATATATATATATATATATATATATATATATATATATATATATATATATATATATATATATATATATATATATATATATATATATATACGGGGGAGGGAAGTAGCTCTCCCGAGGCGATGAGATTACCCCCATTGGGTATATGGGATGCTAAGGGTATTTCCCATCTCATCCCGGTGCCCAATGGTTCGTTCCATTTCGCCCTCACCTTCTACTAAATCGGAGTAAACTCTCCTTCGCACGCACAGAACATTGATACAGACACCCTTTAAAAGAAAATTTAAAAAAAACTAAATGATGGCCTCGAAAAAAGTAGCCTCGGAGAAGCCACGGGGGCGGCTTCCAAATATAGCCCCCCATCCACCCCTTCCCCCATCACCACTTGGGAGTTGGTGGCCTCCGGTGATGGGGTTGGTGCCACCAGGACACAGCTGCCGGCTTGTCCTGATGCACGGTCTATCTTTTTTCATTAATTTCTGCAACATTCGCGGTCTGCACTCTAATTTCCACTTTGTTGAACATCACCTCTCTTCTTCTAGACCTCACCTCTTATTCTTGACCGAAACTCAGATGTCTGAGCGTTCTGATAGCAAACCCTATTCTGTTTCCTCCTACTGTCTCTATCCTCAATTTTCAGCCAAAGGCGGTTGTTGTGCATACGTGCGCAACGATGTCGTTTGTTCTCGTGTCTCTAATTTGGAGTCTTCCGAATTTTCCACCTTATGGCTTAGGCTCTCTTGCCATTCTACGACTAAATTCATTTGTTCTGTTTATTTATCTCCTAATTCCACTGACTATCCTAAATTCTTCGACTATTTAAACTCCAAAATAGAGCACATTCTCTCTTCTTCTCCTTTCTCTGAAATCATCATATTAGGTGATTTCAATGTTCACCACCGCCAATGGCTTTCATCTAGTTCTCATGATACAGCTGGTGAACGTGCCTTCCATTTCGCTATCCAAAACGACCTTGAGCAGTTGGTGCAACTCCCTACCCGTATCCCTGATCGTCTTGGAGATGAACCCAACATTCTAGACCTTTTCCTAACTTCTAATCCTTCTCCTTATACTGTTAAACTCTTTCCTCCTCTGGGTTCCTCCGATCACCTTCTTATCTCTGTATCTTCTTCTATCTCTTCAAGTCTTCCGCAAGAAAGACCCCCTTCTATTGAAAGGAAACGTTTGTGGCATTTCGGTGCCGCAAGCTGGTCGGACTTGCGGTCGTACTTTTTCGATTTCCCGTGGAATGATTATTGCTTCCGTGGGAGGGGTCCCTCGGAGTGTGCAGAACGCATTACCGAGGTGATTCTCTCTGGCATGGAGGCGTACATTCCATATTCTTTCCCTTCTACTAAACCTAACAAACCTTGGTTTAACTCTGCTTGTTCTCGCGCTATCCGCCGCAGGGATGCTGCCTTCAGGGATTACCGTCGTCTTCAAACTCCAGAAACTCATGCTACTTATATTTCATCCCGGAATCGTGCAAAATCTATCCTTCGTAACACTAAAAACTCTTTTCTCCGTAGAAAATGCAATAATCTTTCTGGTTCCTCTTCTTCACGTTCTTTCTGGCATTTTGCAAAAAATGTCAACTCTAACTTTGCTTCTTCCTCTTTCCCTCCTTTAATATCTTCCGACGGCACAACTGCCGTTTTACCTTCTTCTAAAGCTGAACTCTTCGCTCAAACTTTTGCCTCTAATTCAACCTTAGACGATTCCGGAGCTATTCCTCCTCCTTCAACCCCCTCTAACTCATTTATGCCTAAAATTAGTAATTTCTTCTAAAGATGTCATTTCTGCTCTCTCTGAGCTTAATACTAAGAAGGCGTACGGTCCTGATGGTATTCCTCCTGTGGTTCTCAAAACTTGTGCTTCCGAGCTTGCACCCTGCCTTGGTAAACTATTTCGTCTTTGTCTTCTACTTCAACCTTCCCTTCTTGCTGGAAACGTGCGCTCATTCAGCCTGTGCCGAAGAAGGGGACCCCTCTCAACCCTCCAACTATCGTCCTATTTCTTTGACCTCCGTTCTTTCTAAAGTTTTCGAATCTATCCTTAACAGGAAGATTTGAAAACATCTCAATTCTTCTAATCTTATCTCTGATCGCCAGTATGGCTTTCGTAAGAAACGCTCTACTGGTGATCTTCTTTCCCTTCTCTCTGACTCTTGGTCCTCCGCTCTTCGGCATTTCGGTGAATCTTTTGCTGTCGCGTTGGACATATCGAAAGCCTTCGATAGAGTCTGGCACAAAGCTTTGATTTCTAAACTTCCCTCTTTCGGTATCTATCCTTCTCTCTGTGATCTTCTCTCTAATTTCCTTTCCGGTCGTTCTATAGCAGCTGTTGTAGACGGCCACCGTTCATCCTTTAAATCTATTAATAGTGGTGTTCCTCAGGGTTCTGTCCTATCCCCAACACTTTTTCTACTTTTCATTAATGACCTTCTCTCTATTACTTCATCTCCTATCCACTCCTATGCTGATGACTCCACCCTTCATTACTCCTTCCAGTTTGAAAGACGTCCCACCCAACAGCAGTTGATAGACTCGAGAAGGGTAGCCTTGGAGCAACTAACCTCTGATCTTTCACTTATTTCAAATTGGGGCAGAGAAAACATGGTTGTTTTCAATGCCTCAAAAACTCAATTCCTTCATCTCTCCACTCGACACAATCTTCCACACAACTATGATATCTTCTTCGAAAACACACAACTCAAACCTTCATCTGTTCCTTAATATTCTCGGTGTTTCTTTTCTCGTGATCTTTCTTGGAAAGGATCACATTACTTCTCTTTCTAAACAAGCTTCTAAGAGGTTGGGTGTTCTGAGGCGCCTTCAGAATTTCTTCACGCCACCCCAGTTGCTTGCTCTGTATAGGGGTGTTGTTCGCCCTGTATGGAGTATGCCTCACACATCTGGGGTGGTTCCACACATACAGCTCTCCTATGAAAAGGTGGAGTCTAGGGCTTTTCGTCTTATCAACTCTCCTGCTCTTACTAACTCTCTTCAATCTCTTTCTGCCCGTCGAATTGTTGCGTCACTCTCTCTTTACTATCGCTATTACAACGGACACTGCTCTTCTGAACTCTCTCGTCGCATACCTCCTCCATTGAGAAGAGCTCGTGCGACACGCTTTTCTACACAGTCTCATCCTTTCTCTGTCCAACTCTCCGAGACCCCAGACTTAACCGCTATGCTCAATCTTACATATACTCTACTGGTAAAGTCTGGAACACACTCCCTTCATCTGTTTTTCCCAACTTCCTTTGACTTGCACACCTTCAAACGTCCTGTGTATCTGGGACATATCAGCATCCATTTGACCAATCAGGTTCCGGTATTTCCCTAACTCCGGTGGAAATTTGGTAGGCCTCTGGCCTTTGCCCACCGGAGGAGATATAAAAAAAAAAAAAATAAATAATAATATATATATAATATATATATATATATATATATATATATATATATATATATATATATATATATATATATATATATATATATATATATATATATATATATATATATATATATATTATATATATATATATATATATATATATATATATATATATATATATATAGTCACACTTTGTACCTGTTTCTAATCATTAAGATTATAAGGTAATAAAAGGTATAAAAAGATTTGACTCTTTGTTCTGATATTAATGTTTATATTTAATTACTACCAAACTGATTTCTAAGTGGGATTTTCATAGAATCTCAATAAAAAGTTTAATTCTCTTGTTAAAGTTAATTCCAATTATCAGATGTATATACTTCTTGGGTCTAATAATATATATATATATATATATATATATATATATATATATATATATATATATATATATATATATAATATATATATATATATATATATATATATATATATATATATATATATATATATATATATATATATATATATATATATATATATATATATATATATATATATATATATATATATATATATATATATATATATATATATATATATATATATATATATATTATATAATATATATATATATTATATATATATATATATATAATATATATATATATATATATATATATATATATATATATATATATATATATATATATATATATATATATATATATATATATATATATATATATATATATATATATATATATATATATATATATATATATATATATATATATATATATATCATATATATATATATATATATATATATATATATATATATATATATATATATATATATATATATATATAATATATATATATACCGAAGTTGAAAATTATTTCTAAATCCAAACTGAAAACTAACCAAAGAATAATTTAAAAAAAAGAAAATAAAAGATGTAATGGAAATAGGAAATAAAATTTACGTTAAAAGAATAAATAAATTGAAAAGCTATTTTAAATTTTTAAAAATTTTAAATTAAGGAAAGCTTTTATGTAAGTAATAAGGCATATTGGTTTTAATAATCATGAAAATGAAATGTTTTTTTCAGTAAATTTGAATTACATGTAAAATTGTTTTTGATGTTTAAGACAAAGGGCTAAAAAATCCTCATTAAAAGTTTCCGGAGGGAAATTTTCTCTCAAACTGTGACTCAAATACTCAAATCTTTTCAGTAAAGAAATTTGCAAAATTTAAAAATTCTTCAGAATTTTATCTTTTACAACTCGTAATTGGTTGATGTTTTTCGTGATTTTAATAAGCCAAAAATGAGTTATCAGAATTTAATTTTCATTTGCATACCAAAAGAATCAAAATATATCATTGTTATCAATACTAACATTAGGAAATTTTCAAAACTTATCTCTTGTGCTGACCTTTGAAATTAGACACAAAGTCGGAATATAAACAAGCATTTATTCTCAAAAAAAATAATAAAAAATTTATTTTTATTTTGGTAGATAAGAGGCTTTGAAAACGTTCAATGGGAACTCCTAATGATTTATCAGAGTTTGAAATAATTTAAAAAAAATTCAATTCAAGGATTTTATTACTTGATTTTTATTTAAGTAAAGCTAATTATTACGATTTGTTTTTTTTCCAAAAACTTTTCACAAGTATTTTATTTAAAAAAATAAATAAATAAAAAAACGTGAAGAAAGCATCTCAAAGTTCCTCATTTTCTGCTTTTACAATAATTACACAATTCAAAACTGAATTTGATCTCACTCACTTTCTCTCATTCATTTCTTTTTTCTTTTTTTTTTTTTTTTTTTTATTAAAAATGATGAAAGGATTCACCAATATTTCACATAAATCTTTAATACACACAATGCATTCCTTCAATAACCTTTTATAAATTGCAAAATGAAATCATTATTTTTAAATAATTATTTATTAATAATTTATTTTTTTTTTTTTTTTTTTTTTTTTATTTTTATTATTATTATTATTAGTTAGTTTATTATTTATTTTATTATTATTATTATTATTATTATTATTATTATTATTATTATTATTATTTATTATTATTATTATTATTATTATTATTATTATTATTATTATTTATTATTATTATTATATTATTATTATTATTATTATTATTATTATTGGGTAAATTTATTATATAATGATATTACAATTATCGTTATTATTATTATTAACATATTAATAAAAGTAGTAATATTAAGAGCAGTGTTGGTTTGGTAGTAACTTAATTTTTATGTAAAAAAAAGAAACAAACCAAAATCTTTGTCTTGAAGAAAGTCTTTCAGTCCAAATTGTCCCTCTGTTATATATATATATATATATATATATATATATATATATATATATATATATATATATATATATATATATATATATATATATATATATATATATATATATATATATATATATATATATATATATATATATATATATATATATATATATATATATATAATATATATATGGGTTCGTGTGTGTGTGTGTATGTGTGTGTGTGTGTGTGGCATTTATGAATTTTGGTTCTCATACAGGAATTTTCCTCTATACATTTTTCATGAAAATATCGGATAGTTCTTACACCTACAAACACTCTTCTCTTTCCCTCCATTATATGTGTGTTTGTATGTGTTTAATGTATGTACGATTGATAATATGTCAAAAAAGCGGGAAAAAATCGACAAATGTCGAGACATATCAATGATAGATGAAAAGTTTGGGAGTGAGATGCAAATCATATCAATAGAAGTTTGAGACTTCTGAATAGTTATTAGTCGCATTCCTCAATTCGTACGTGATATATGTGAAAGGTTGTCAAAGTCCCTTTATTAGGCCTCCGCTAATGACACTTTAAGGCTTAACAATGAAAAAGAGGCAGGCGTATAATCACAGTTCTATTGAAAGGTGATCGCTTCCAGCAATAAAATCTAAAAATAATTCTCAAAAATTTCTTCTTCATTATAAAAAAGAAATTTGATCCCATTTTGAGCTGCGGACTTACGATTCAATCCCCTTTAGAACCTTTCATAAAAGAGATCGAAGAGAAATTATAAAAGATTTCAGAAGCCCACAACCTTAAGCCGATGAGAATCGAAATTCAAGGCTCTTAAATTCTCTTATGATACTATGATATTCCAATATATATATATATATATATATATATATATATATATATATATATATATATATATATATATATATATATATATATATATATATATATATATATATATATATATATATATATATATATATATATATATATATATATATATATATATATATATATATATATATATATATATATATATAACTGAGAAATTAAACGCAGCTCAACATCATAATATACTGAACACACTGAAAATGGTTCTGGAATGCACATAATAAAAAACATATAGTATACAATTTACAACTACTTTATTTAAGTGATACATTAAATAGGCTTAATAAACAATTGCTTACTTTCTTGGCAGTTTGAATAATAAAACAATTTTATTACCCTGGCAGTAATTTTATTTCTATTTATAACAATTGACCTTCAAAACATATTTGTAAACTCTCTCTTATTATTCCCATTATATTATAAATTCGCTTGTCAATGTATATACAGAAGAAGAGCACAATGAAGATTGCTAAAGCTATAGGGTTATAGCTGTGGGTGGTTATGACTTGTAGCTGGTTTGCTTAAAGAGACCTGATTCAATGTTTTCAGAGTCTTATTAATTTTCCTCTGCTTCTATTTTTCTTCTTTTATATATTGTTCTTTGCTATTTGGAACAGAAATGCTCTCTTGCTATTCCCATTGATAGCCCTTTTCTCTTCCTAACTGCATGTTTTTATTCTTGTTTTTGCGTGTAGTATCTTGGCTATCTACAGCTGTTCGTTATAACTTTTCTTCCTCTTCTTTTGACATTTGGTTCCAAAGCTAACTGTCTTTCACTTTTAATTTAAAAAAGAACAAAGTTAAATCTGACTTTAAAATATATATATATATATATATATATATATATATATATATATATATATATATATATATATATATATATATATATATATATATATATATATATATATATATATATATATATATATAGGTTAGATTCTAATTTTTCAGACAAATTTTGGGATCTTATTAAACACGAAGTGCTTTGTAAATCATGCCCAGGTCGGGAAATGCACGGTTCAGGAGAAATAGTCTACACACTCGCAGTTGTTGAGGTACATAAAAAACATACTGGAATACCCGTACATTATATTATTATTTATTGTATATATAATAGCCATAGGTAGCTTAACATCCCTGTCTAAATATTAGTAGGTGATCAAAATGCGAACCTTTTGAAGGGACGAATGCTTCAACACTTCTCGTTATGGAGTGACGCACTCCTTGGAGGCTTTATTTGTACTCACGAATATAGATAAAGCTCGCATGGATACTAGCCGAAAAATTCCGGAGTTGGAGATGGGGTCCATGTACACCATTGCTTTTAGGTGGCCCCATAAAAATAATCTAAAGGGATGAGATCTGGAGGAACTTGGAGGCCATGCAACGAGACTCTCCGACCACTCCATCGAGTGGGATAGTTATATATATATATATATATATATATATATATATATATATATATATATATATATATATATATATATATATATATATATATATATATATATATATATATATATATATATATATTATATATATATATATTCTTCTCACCATCTATCCTGTTGAAGAACCTGTCAGGTGTTGATCCTTCAGGAACCCCTCCAGGTATTCCGATCTTCGAACAGCGCCATCTCCTCCACACTCCATCGTTTCCTCTCTTGAGACAATCGCCTCCTCTACAGCATCCCTCTATCTTTTTCTCCGTCTTCCCACTGGTCTCCAATCAAGCAATCTAATCTGATACCTCCAATTTTCCATTCTCTGTATACATGTCCATAACATCTCAGTTGATTTCCCTCTATGCATTCAGTTATTGGGCGTATTCCCAACTCTTTTTAATATTAATCCACTCCTGATTCTATCTCCCAACGTTACTTCTCTTATCAATCTTAACACTCGCATCTCCATAACTTCCAATTCTTCTTTTCTGTCTTTTATTTAAAACCCAACATTCCGACCAATACAGCAATATTGGTCTTAGAATGGTTGTATATATTGTATGTAACCTTTTGTAACCTTTACCTCTACGGGTACTCTTCTCTGTTTCATCAGATCAGCGGGTAAAACATTCCCACGTTCCTTGAGTATTTCATTATTCTCTCTTTTAACAACGCAGCTTTCCAACCCTCCTCATCAAATATCACCCTTAGGTATTTGAACTTACTGATCTTCTTCAGCCGAACGTCCTCCATCCATATTCCTGCGTTTTCTCTTTGTCTCGAAATTACCATTATCTCGGTCTTTTCCCTATTTATCTTCATTCCCACTCTCTCATGACATTAGTCCAAATATTCACTGCATCTTGTAGTTCGTGTTGTTCCTTTGTCACCACAGCCCTGTCGTCAGCATGCACAAAAGTATATTTTATGTCTTCTCTAATGCATATTCTCTTCAAGCAGTTGTCTAGATATAACGCAAACAGTAAAGGTGACAGCACAATGCCCTGCCTCATTCCAGTCCTTGTTTCAAGCCATTTCTCCCTTCCCGTCACTGTTCTAACCGTATTCATTGGGTTTTCATACATATTCTTAATTATTCTTTTCAACTTCCTGTTTATTCCATAGGCGGGATCCTCCATCACCATCCACAATTTTTTTCTCTGTATTCCGTCAAAAGCCTTTTCTAGGTCTATAAAAGCAATATATGCTGTCATTCTATTCTACATTCTTTTCCACTATCATTCTTAAAGAGAAGATAAAGTCAGTTACGCTTCTATTTGCTTTAAATCCGTGTTGCCACTCTCCGATCTTCCCCTTTAATTCCCTTCGTAATCTTTTTTCTATTGTCCTTTCGGATAATTTTTATGCGCTCAATAGCAGCACTATTCCTCTGTAATTCTGACATTCCCTTATATGTCCTTTTTTTGTGTATTGGACATATCACTGACCTCCATTCTGATCGTATATTCTCCTCACTCCCTTTACATTGTATAAGTTCCGTCATCCATACAACCATTCTCTCTTCTGTTTTAAATATTTCATTATTCGGTCCACCAACTCCAGGGCTCTTTCCAATCTTTGAGCCGGCATTGTAACCGAAAAATACTTCCCCACCACAAGTCTGTGCTCCGAATCTACTATAGTGACACCGATGGTATATTAATGGCTTGCTTCACCTCCTCTCCATGTATCGGTTCCAAGTCTCCTTGTTCCATCAGCTCCCTATGTAGATTCTCTTCCTCCTCCATGTACCCACCATGGCCCTCCACATTCAATAATTCGTTCAAATATTCCCTTCATATCTCCTCAACGTCTTCACCATCCGCTGTAGGCTCCCTTTCCTTGTTGAATATCACATTCGTCCTAGGTTCATCTCTTGTTTTCAATCTCTTAGCCTTTCCATAAATCAGGTTTCTAGTACTCCTCCTATCTTTCCCATGATAGATCGATGTTTCTTCTCTTTACCTCTTCTGCTTTAATCTCGGTCCGTCTTGACAAAACATAACCTTGTCTATTTTCCTCTGTCCTTCTTTTCATCTATAAAAGGTATTTCCTATTTTTTCCCTTTACTGCTTCTCCAACTTCTTCATTCTATCATACCATCTTTTTCTTCCTTCCAATTACTTAGCTTTTTTTGTTCCAATCACCTCTAGTGCCACCTGTTTCACACCTGCCTTAAAATCTCTTCAGCCTTTCTCTACTCGTTGCACAGTTCCAGAGATTATTTCGTATTTTCTCATCAACTTGTTGCTGAATTCCTCCCAAGTATTTTCATCCCTTAATTTTTCAGTACAGTATATTTCTCTGGTTAATTTCTCTGGTTTCCTTCTCTTTTCCCACCTTATATTCCCCACCACAAGTCTGTGCTCCGAATCTACTATAGAGACACCGATGCTATACTTTTTGCATGATGAGAATCATTAAATCTATCATAGATTTTTCCTCGTATTTCCTGTTCTTCTGAATTCCATCGGTACCATATCCACTTCTTACTCTCCTCTTGTTTAAAAAAAGGTGTTCAGAATCACCAGGCTATTTCTTATGGCAAAGTTCACCAATCTCTCTCCTTCTATATTTCTTGTTCCTATCCCAAATGCTATAAATTTATATATATATATATATATATATATATATATATATATATATATATATATATATATATATATATATATATATATATATATATATATATATATATATATATATATATATATATATATATATATATATATATATTATATATATATATATATAAAGTTGAGATAGCTTCTTTCCAAGTGAACCTTAATCTAATTAAAAAGGTTAATTAAAGCCAATACTAAGGTTTTCCCATATATTATTTACAACACTATGAAGGTTTCACACCGAATCTCGGTCCGTCTTCAGCACAAACTAATTTTTTTTTTTTTTTTTTTTTTTACGTTTCTATTTTAAAATGCAATCTAAATATAAATTATTAACTATATATAAAATACCAAAATAATAATATTAATTACAATAAAATTATAAAATATAAGAATAACATTGATATAAAAAAAAAAACAAATAAAAACCAACACTAAAATTGAAATTTTGCAACACCAAGAAATAATAAAAAGCTGAACTATTTTGGGGAAAAAGTAATTCATCATTGAATGAAAAGAACTACAGAAGATTCTTGATCACTTAAGGATGGGAAATGAGTTTTTATATATAAAGACTCCAATATCCTACCTTCAAGAAGAGAAGACGAATGCTGAAGGATAGAGAAATTGGAAGTAGAAAAAGGGTTTGTTTCTCGATGGTCGCTAATGACTGAGTGTTGAGGAAAACAATGAGGAAGATCAGTTCTGAAGGAAACTCCTCTATGTTATCAATCCTCACCTTTAATTGTAGACCAGTTTGGCCTGCACACGCTGCATTACAGCTGGCACACTTAAATAAATTAAATAATGAGGATCTGAGAAGCATTGGGAGAGATTCCTTGTGTTTGAAGAAACTGTGAATTGAGAGGGAGTTATAATTTATAAGAATAAACTGGCACTATGGGAATGTAGCTTCAAGCAGATTAAGAATATTTCTGTTAGTTGGGATGTAAGAAATCCTTTATTTATATGGAAGTTTTAGGTATATTTTTTGTTAGGAACAATTGGAAAATGATAAGTGGATCTAAATATATTAGTGTGAAACTCGTTGATACTATTTTCCTCTTGGAAAATTAAAATAGAAAAGTTTTTTAATAAATTCCATCTCTAAATGGAATTAATGCCCGTCAGAGAAAATTTTAAATGCTCTATAGATTCTAGATCTTAGTCCTGATAGAATAAACTTCAAAGATGTATTGCTAAAATAGTTTGTAGCTAGAAGGGTAGAAGTAGGTTTTCTATAAACAGGTGTTTTAAATGTTAATTTGCGTAACATATACATCTAGAAAAGAAATAGAATTATTAGCTTCTTCTTCCATGGTGAATCTCATGCTGTTATGTCTCTTATTCATATACTGTAGAAACATACTGGTTTGAGCTTTCTCCTTGAAAACTACGAAACATTCATCCATATAGCGGAGATCGAGAAGGGGTTTGAATAGAGGGGGAATTGCCTGATCAAATTGTTTTGTATATATTATATATTGCAAATTGTATACCAAATTGCTTTCTCTGCTGTTATGAAAAACAATGAATCAGGCAATACCTGTTTGAGGATGTCATTATTATAAATGAAACAAGATATAAAAAAGTTTTGAGATTATACTGAGTGTGGTTGACTAAAACTGATTTAAATAGTCAATGGGATTTTTCTTTTACAATTTCTTTCACATAAATTAATAGATGGTGTAAATCTGTAGATTTAGTCACACACATACACACTACAGAATTTTCTTTAAATTAATCAGTGGTTTTTTTCTTTTAAAATGCGAAATTAATGCCATTTATTTGATAAAGTTTTATTTGAAATTAAAATTTAATTT
>SEYY01000258.1:5000-7500 GCA_009176605.1 Armadillidium nasatum
TATGTGCTTATTGAGATAACTTTGGTTTTGTCTAACTTTATACTTAACCCTATTGCTTTGCTGACTCTGTCTCTAACTCTACTAACATGACTTGTAATTCCTGAGGGTCTGATGCGAAACAACGTCTTTAGTAGAAATAACAATGTAAGTGATATATGAATTGGAGAGGGTCTTGGAGGTACTAGAAAGGAAAAAGGGGAGGAACAAAGTTAGAGTTGACATTTCTTGCAAAATGCCAAAAGAGAGTGAGGAAGAAAAAAAAGCAGGAAAGTTATTGCAATTTTCGAAGGAGAAAGTAATTTTTAGGGTTACGAAGAATAGATTTTCCACGTTCCCGGAATGAGATATAAGTTGCATGAGTTTATAGGGTTTTAAGATGATGATAATTCCTAAAGACAAAAGTTTAATAAGGCTTGTTGAAGAAAAAGAGTATGAAATCACCACGATTATGCCCTCAGCTCAATCAGAGTAAATCATCTTGTCGGAGCAATAATCATTAAAATGGAAATCAACGATGTACGACCTCAAGTCCAACCAATTAGTAGCATCGCAATACCACAAACGTTTCATCGCAGTAGGGAAGGGTCTTTCCCCATGGAAGACTTGATAAGATAAAAGAGGATACAAGGGTAAGAAAGTGATGGAAGAATGATTAGAAATTCCAAAAAGTCTAGAATGTTGGGTTCATCTCCAGGCATTCTATACTGGCATTGGCACTCTCCTTCAAACAGTTACAATGGTTTTATATCTTACTGTACATATCTAAATGCCTTTCAATTAATAATACCAATAATAAAGCATACTTTACCTTAAATTCTTCTGACTTATTATCAATGCGTTCAAGGATCACATTCCAATTTTTTGTATTGTGCATCAAGTGGATTTCATGTTTTCTTCAACCTTTAAAAAAATTAACATTTAAAACATTCAAGAAGATAAAATATAAAATAGGTAAATTTGATTCAAATATAAGTTTTGAAAAGAGATAGAACGTAAAAAAAAAAAAATAAAAAAAAAAAAAAAAAAAAAAAAAAAAAAAAAAATAAAAAAAAGCATTTAATAAATATATCTGAAATCGATAAGAATTTGATTTTTAAAATTTAAATAACATTGTACTTTGTAAGATTGACATGAACTCTAATGACTTAAAATATATCGTATTTAAGGCTCTTCAGAAGGAGGAGGAAACTAGAAGATGATTAATTTTAATGCATAGTTCATCACCACAGGATTATTTTAAAATATTTATAAGATCGATGTATACTTTACCAGCAATGATGAAATAATTAAAATTCAAAACAATATACCTTCGTAGGAAAAAGTCAAAAACTGTCAAATCTGAAAATGTATTTTACTATTTTTCAGATCTTTATGTATTTTAGGAGCAAATGAGCTTCAAGATTTTAATTTAGAATTATTTTCTGCAAACTTAATATTTTGACATCGAGCCCATTTTGAAAGGTGAATTTTTGAGTGAATAAATAAATAAAAATAAAAAAAACACATCTCAACCCTCTAACTACTATCCAATTGCATTAATCTTCGTTCTTCCCAAAGTATTAGAATCTATCTTTGACGGAAAGATTATTACATATCTTAAGATCTAATCTTATATTTAATAATCAATATGGTTTTGGTAAGGAGTGCCCAACTGGCGATCTTCTTTCCCTTCTCTCTTATTCTAAGTCCTCTGCGTTTCGGAATCTCAGCCAATCTTTTGCTTTGGTGTTAAACACGCCGAAAAGCTTTGAGAGAGTATAATACAAAGGTTTGACTTTTTAAAATTCTCTCTTTCGGTATCCATCTTAGTATCTCTGTAATCTTCTCTCCAGTTTCTTTTCCAGTTATGTCATTTACAGCAGCAGCAGCATCTGCAGATATCCATAGTTCATCCTGTAAATATTATAATAGTGGTGTTCTTCAGAGTCCAGTCCTATCTCAAACTCTTTTTCTACTTTTCATTAACAATCTTTTTCTGTCAATTTATCACTTATCAACTCTTACGGTGATTCCACCCTTTATTATTCCTTTCATTTTGAAAGGCGTCCTACTCCACCTCAAATAGATGCTGCTAGAAGGACGGCCTTGAAGCAGTTAACCTTTATCTTTCTTCAAATTTCTAATGGGGCAGAGAAATCATGATCGTTTTCAATTCCTCAAAAATTCAGTTTCTTAACCGACCTACTCTTCAAAATCTTTCAATAGGCTACAACACCTTTGAAAGTACATCAAAAAAGTTTTCCTTGTAACATATTCTTTGTATATCATTTTACCGTAAAATCTTTCATGAAAGGATCACCATAATTTATTTCATTAAACAAGCTTTTAAGGGGTTATGTCTTCTAAGGCGTCTCTGTATTTCTTTTCATTACCCTCTTGATTAATCTGTAAAGGAGCTTTGTTTGTCCTGGTGTATATCTGGTGTGGTTCCACTCACAACAGACGTTCTTAAGAGAGTGAAATTGAATATTTTTAGTCAAATTAATTATTAATTTAACTT
>SEYY01000258.1:12500-20000 GCA_009176605.1 Armadillidium nasatum
TATATATATATATATATATATATATATATATATATATATATATATATATATATATATATATATATATATATATATATATATTATATATTATATATATATATATATATATATATATATATATATATATATATATATATATATATATAATAATATAAGAAAGAATAGAAGTAAAAGCATTTTTTTGTACACGAAGCTCTAGGTGTGCTATAATTGGCGATGGGGGAAGGTGGAGTAGAGGAAAGGGGGGTAAAAAGATAGTCAGAATTGCATCTTTGAAAAATTATCTTACATAATATTTACGATCTTCTCTCGTCAAATGCCGAAAAGAGACTAAATACTTTCGCACTTTCTAAAAAAAAAGAAAAAAAAAAATATTTTATCCGAGGCTATAGAATGGTTGGGGTTGACAATTGGGGAATGGGAAATAGAGATGAAAGGGGTAAAAAAAGGTATATATATATATATATATATATATATATATATATATATATATATATATATATATATATATATATATATATATATATATATATATATATATATATATATATATATATATATATATATATATATATATATATATATATATATATATATATATATATATATATATATATATATATATATATATATATATATATATATATATATATATATATATACTGATAGAGAGAGAGAGAAGTCCATGTAGTAGAAAAAAATTTTACTCGTGTGTTGAAATTGGTAATGGGGAAATTATATTTATAGAGGGGAAGGGGGGATACAAATATAATAAGAATTTCATCTTGGAAACAAGTCATCTTTCATAAACATTACGTACATCCCTTGCGAATTCTGGGAAGAGACTGAATATTTTCACACTTTTTCTCTTTCTCTCTAAAGTAGAAAAAAAAATTACTCGAGGCTGTATTTTTTGGGGTTGACGATGGGGGAATGTGAAATGGAGGAGGGGAAAGGGGGTAATAAGTGTACATAGTAAATTCATATTTACTAAAGTAATAAAAGAGCAGACCTTGAAATAAAAATCCAGCATAAATATATGACGCACTCAGCTCGCTAATGCTGAGAAGATACTAACTTATTCCTGATGGTTTTATCCTAATAAAACTCCTCCCACATATCAGAAAAGATACCAGATACCTCCAGATGGCTTCAAAAAAGGTATTGGAACTCCAAAGTAAGAAGAAAAAATCATATATAGCATAACGAACATTAACATTGAGCAGAGCTTCTTCATGACGTACTATTACGTCACACGTCATGCTAAGATACCTCACGCGTGACGTACTATTACGTCCCACGCAGCGAAAGGGTCAAGCACGTGAGTCAATCACTTTACCGTTTGAGCCACGGTAAATCACATATTCTCTACAATGCTTCCAGAGGAGAAGTTACGCCTCTCTCGAGTTGAAATCATGATCATCAATAGCTGTGGAATATCCTGATTGGTTGAAAGGAGAAAGGAATTACTATCAAACTCAGTTATCTAAGCCATAATTTCAACATAGCTGTAACAACATAGAAACTCAATTTCTCCAGGCTACAGTACTTCCTACAGTAGTTGCAGATCCTCCTATATCCTATAAGAGGTTCTGTGGTGGTAAAACTATCTATAATATATATATATATATTATATAATATATATATATTATATATATATATATATTATATATATATATATATATATATATATATATTATATATATATATATATATATATATATATATATATATATATATATATAGACATAAAACACCCCACAGGAAATAAAAACAAAAATAAAATTGGAGCAAGGCTTTCGAAGGGATACCCTTCCTCTTTCAGGCTCTAGTTTATTATTTAATAATAAATATAAATAATAATAAATAGAGCCTGAAAGAGGAAGGGTGGCTATCCCTTCGAAAGCCTTGCTCCAATTTTAATTTTTGTTTTTATTTCCTGTGGGGTTTTACTGTCTAAAATTTTACACGTTATATGTTTATATATATATATATATATATATATATATATATATATATATATATATATATATATATATATATATATATATATATATATATATATATATATATTATATATATATATATATATATATATATATATATATAATATATATTATATATATATATATATATATATATATATATATATATATATATATATATATATATATATATATATATATATATATATATATATATATATATATATATATATATATCATACACTATCTCCATATGTTGAAAGCAAAAGTGGGTCGGGTTTAAACGTTTTTGAAATATTTTTCTCTTTTTTTCCTTCTTCATCAATAATATTTTGTAATTTCGTTCGAAAACTGTCTTCTTTAACGAGCTTCGGAGGAGGTTCACTTCAAAACAAAAGAAAAAAAAGAAAAGAAAAATTAGTTTGAATTTTATTTTTAAAGAAAATATTTAATTAATACAACTTACAAGTACTTATGTTATAAAAATGTCTTGTTTTGAGCATTTGCAAATAGAGTGGATGTCAAATGATCCAATCAGTGATTGCAGAGAGAGATTTAAATTTTATAGTAAAAATTTCGCAAAGAGAGGAACATAATGCATACATAGATAAAGATGAATGATATCTAACAAGATTTTTACACTACGCTATTTTTGAGAAGTAGACCAGCAAAGGATAAATTGTCAGAGCATATCATTCATAAAACTAAAGAAATATATTAATCGCCATTCAAATTATTAAATTATTATAATTATTATAAATATTATATTATAACCACAGGAATGACAAGATCAGAACAGTACACTTTCTTAGTATTATTAAGCTCAGAGAGAGCATATATATATATATATATATATATATATATATATATATATATATATATATATATATATATATATATATATATATATTATATATATATATATATATATTGCTTACCAACCAATAAATGTTTCCGAATATTGCAACAAAATGATTAATCAGCACTTATGCTTTCTGCTATTAGGCATAAATGAGTTAGGGGGTTGGGGGATGAGGTATACAACCGAAATCGTCTAAAGTTGAATTAGAGGCAAAAGTTTGAGCGAAGACTTCAGCTTTAGAAGAAGACAAAACGGCAGTTGTGCCGCCGGAAGATACAAGAGGAAGGAAAGAGGAAGAAGCAAAGTTAGAGTTGACATTTTTTGCAAAATACCAGAAAGAGCATGAAGCTGAGGACCGGAAAGATTATTGCATTTACGTCGGAGAGAACAGTTTTTGATGTTGCGGAGAATAGATTTTTCCTGATTCCCTGGAAGAAATATAAGTTGCGTGAGTTTCTGAAATTTGAAGATGACGTAATCCATGAAGACAACATCCCTGCGGCAAATAGCACGAGAACAAGCAGAGTTAAACTAAGTTTTTTAAGGCTTAGAAGAAAGGAAAGAGTATGGTATGTATGCCTCCATGACACAGAGAATTACCTCTGCAATGTGCTCTCCACACTCCGAGGGACCCTTCTCACGAAAACAAAAATCATTCTACGGAAAATTAGAGAAGTACGACTGCAAGTCCGACCAGCTTGCAGCACTGAAATTCTACAAACGTTTCCTCTCAATAGAAGTTTGTCTTTTTAGCTGAAAACTTGAAAAGATAGAAGAGGATACCAAGATAAGAAGGTGATCGGAAGAACCCTGAGGTGGATAAGATTTGAAATCATTAGGAGAAGGATTGGAAGTTAAAAAAAGATCTAGAATGTTAGGTTCATATCCAAGACGATCAGGATTCTGGTAGGGAGCTGCACCGACTGTTCTAGGTAGTTTTGGATAGAGAAAGGAAAGCACGTTCACCAGCTGGATCATGAGAACTAGAATAAAGCTATTGAAGGTGGTAAACATTGAAATCACCTAATATGATGATTTCAGAGAAAGGAGAAAAAGAGAGAATATGCTCTATTTTGGAGTTTAGATAGTCGAAGAATTTAGAATGGCCAGTGGAATTAGGAGATAAATAAACAGAACAAATGAATTTAGTCTTAGAATGGCAAGAGAGGTTAAGCCACAATGTGGAAATTAGAGACACGAGAACAAGCAACATCGCTGCGCACTAAGCCCAGCAAACGCCTTTAGCTGAAAATTGAGTATAGAGACAATATGAGGAAACAAAGTACGGTTTGCTCTCAGAACTTTCAAGCACCTGAGTTTCGATCAAGAACAGGAGGCGAGGTCTAGAAGAAGAGAGGTGGTGTTCATCAAAGAGAAAATTGGATTGAAGACAGAGAATTTTGTAGAAATAAATGAAAGAAATAGACCGTGTCATCCGGGCAAGCCAGCTGCAAAGTTTTGATGGCACCAACACCATCACCATCAAAGGAGACAGCACTACTTCCCTCCATTATATTTATATTATATATATATATATATATATATATATATATATATATATATATATATATATATATATATATATATATATATATATATATATATATATATATTATATATATATATATATGTAATGAATATATAATAAACTTACTCATCACTCAAATCATTCACGTTTCCTCTTTTTTTTCTTCCTGGTTTTGTTACACTTTTCGTCTTGATTTTACTTGAGCCTTTTTTTTGATATTTATATTATTATTATATATATATATATATATATATATATATATATATATATATATATATATATATATATATATATATATATATATATATATATATATATATATATATATATTATATATATAATATATATATATATTATATATATATTTGGATCCGACAAATGTCTTACATTATTTTACTTTTGCTTATATCGCCGTTGATGGCCCTCAACCACTTGCAGCAAGAACTGGAATTGGTCTTCATTTTTGGTTATATTTCTGAATGAGTTCTAACCCACGTTCTGCTAAATCATTTTTCACTCTTAAAGATTTTAAGCAAGCTTGACCTTCATTATATGAATGTTAATTGACTCCACTCCTTAGTGTCTGACTGAAGAAATGTGATATCGATATGAAATGCTTTTAGAAACTTTTTTTGAACGTTTTGTTGTAAAGCACTGTAGTGTTTTTCCACTTACCGTACTAATGCCAAATGTTCACTTCTTCCAATGCTCTTCATTGCACTGATAATTTACATCTGCAAGACAATTTTTCTTTTTTTCTTCTATTGTAGTTTTATTATCAAAAAGCTAAGCTCACAAGTTCTTCACCAAGACTACCATAAATACTACCAATACTACCATAAATACGAATAAGGGGGAACTCTCTTAGCTTTATAACTATTGTGCTATTTCTTCAGCTTCAGATCTTTCTAAGATTTTTCGATATATTTTCAACAGGACGATTTGGTAACATCTCAATTCTTCTAATCAATTATTTCTGATTGATTGTATGGTTTTCGAAAGGAAAGAGCTCTACTGAAGATCTTTCTGTTCTCTCTGACTCTTTGCTCTCTTCTCTTCTGCATTTCGGTGAATCTTCTGCTGTGGTTCTAGACAAATAGAAATCCTTCGATAGAGTTTGGCTTAAAGCTTTAATTTATAAACTTCTCTATCTAACGTTCCCTCTGATTTCCTTTCTAGCTCGTTCTATAACTGATGTTGTTGATGGCCAATGATCTTCCTTTAAAATCTATCAATAATGGTGTACCTCAGAGGTCCGTTCTCTCACTAATTCTTTTTCTACTTTTCATTAATCCATTCTTATGCTGATGACTCCACCTTTCACTACTCCTTTCGTTTTGAAAGACGCCTCAACTAATTAACCTCTAGAAGGGTGACTTGGAGTAATTAACCTCAAATCTTTCTGTAACTTCTAAATGAGATTGAGAAAACATGGTTGTTTTCAGTTCCTCAAAAACTCAGATCCTTCATCTTCCTACTCGGCATAATCTTTTACACAATTATATCAACTTCGAAGAAACACAACCTTCGCATATATATATATATATATATATATATATATATATATATTATATATATATATATATATATATATATATATATATATATATATATATATATATATATATATATATATATATATATATATAAGCTTAGGTTAAGAAGTTGTCTGACCTTGTATATCGATATTTTCTATCGATATTTTGAAATTTCCATCTATCGATTAGGCCTGTATCACACGGCAAACTTCGGTCGTTCAGGTTATGATAAGTCGAACTAAATATGCTAGAAAATTATATAATAATAATAATAATAATAATAATAATAATAATAATAATAATAATAATAATAATAATAATAGGCATAAATGAAATGAAAGCTAAATCATAATAATACAAATGTCAAAAAAAATTGCATTGATATATCGATGATTTCCACATATTTATATTTCCATATATCGAAGGTCAGACAACTTCTTAACCATATTTATATTATATATATATATATATATATATATATATATATATATATATATATATATATATATATATATATATATATATATATATATATATATATATATATATATATATATATATATATATATATATATATATATATATTATATATATATAATATATATATATATAATGTACATTTATAAATAAATTTAATTTTAAAATTATTTTAAAATTTTTTTTTTTTTTTTTTTTTTTTTTTTTTTTTTTTTTTTTTTTTTTTTTTTTTTTTTTTTTTTTTTTTTTTTTTTTTTTTTTTTTTTTTTTTTTTTTTTTTTTTTTATGCATTTTTTGGAAGTTTTCTTTTTTAATTTCTAACCACAAATGTTTCATTGTTTAATCTATTTCTCTGAGTTTAATTCATTTTTTTTTTTTTATCTTCTATGAAAAGTAAACATTGCGCTATTGTTTTAAAAATTTTGAAAGTTCACAATATATAATACCTATGTTCTATAATGACCATTGATAATTATATAATTAATTAAGCTTCTATAAATTAATCATCAAATAGATTAATTAATCAACAAATAGAAAAGAAAACGAATTAAACTTTTAAATCTATTCCTGTTCACAAAAAGTCTATAACAATAAATGGTCAAAATAGAAACCATCCTTACTACATTTATTTGCAACCATTCATCATTCGACAGTTACGATCAATTAATGAACTTGTATAAAACTAATAATTCACAGAGTAACATTGTCTGCAAAGTAAGGTTGCGTCGTACTAAATATGAAAATGGTATTAAAAATATGCTTCCTTATCATTTTAGTATATTTATTAAAGTTTCTGATATACGGAATTATTATTATTATTATTATTATTATTATTATTATTATTATTATTATTATTATTATTATTATTATTATGCACAAATAAACAATATCATTTAATTGCCAAATCCTGTCAAATGTAATTTTTGGCACGTTTTTCCTTTTAGCATTATTTTTTCCCTAAAATTTAGCATTATTCCATTGTAGAAAGTTGCCACAATTACGTAATGTTATCACAGTATAAATATGAATTCTATATCAAACTTTACTATTTCTATACTATGTTGTTATGTAATTCATATATCTATATATATATATATATATTATATATAT
>SEYY01000258.1:27500-37500 GCA_009176605.1 Armadillidium nasatum
AGTTCAGAGCTTAGGTTCATAATTTATTTTACTAAGTTAATTTTCATTATTATTATTATTATTATTATTATTATTATTATTATTATTATTATTATTATTATTATTATTATTATTATTATTATTATTATTATTATTATTATTATTATTATTATTATTATTATTATTATTATTATTATTATTATTATTATTATTATTATTATTATTATTATTATTATTATTATTATTATTATTATTGGAAATGGATGAATTTGATTATCAACAATACTAATAATAATAATAATAATAATAATAATAATAATAATAATAATAATAATAATAATAATAATAATAATAATAATTTTTATTGATACTAATACTACTACTAACAATAATAAAACCATAAAATTGTTATTAATATTATTATTATTATTATTACTATTGTTATTATTATTATTATTATTATTATTATTATTATTATTATTATTATTATTATTATTATTATTATTAATATTATTATTATTATTATTTATTACCTGGAATGGTATTGTCAAGTACTAGTCCAAGAAATCCTCCGACGAAGATACTAGTACTTAAAAGTACTGTTAATGTTTGGTCTAGAAATGGTAGTCTAGTTTGAATTATCCCTGGGTGTCGTCCTATGTACTAAAAAACAATAAGTAAATAACTAAATAAGTAAATAACTAAATAAGTAAATAACTAAATAAGTAAATAACTAAATAAGTAAATAACTAAACAATAAGTAAGTAAATAATAACATGATAACATTTTATATAAAGTGGTTCAGTGGTAAAGTAAAAGAAGAAAGCCAGCTGTTATAACTAATAATCTCCGGCATCCGCGATAGGCCTGGCCAAGCCAGCGGTATCCGCCGTGGGCCCAAGAAACCCAAGGATCTTCCTCGGAAGATCCTACTGAAAGGACGAAAGTCCTACCTGGGGTTTGGTGAAAAAAAAAAAAAAAACATTTAAGTCACTAAATCAATACTGAAAAAAAATCATGCAAATTTCTTGGTTTACCTGCGGAATGGCCAACCCATTGAATAGAGAAACTCCCAAAATGAAAAGATTTCGAGATGAATTTAAATCCACCAGATGAAGATTGCTTAGACCAATGTAAACGATGATACCAAAGTGAATGAGGGAGGCGCCCCCAATTACTGGGTTGGGAATCGATACAAATAGACCCCCTAGTTTACCCACCATGCTAAAAGCGATCATAAATACGCCAGCAACTTGAATAACTCGCAGACTGGCAACCTTCATATATATATATATATATATATATATTATATATATATATATATATATATATATATATATATATATATATATATATATATATATATATATATATATATATATATATATATATATATATATATATATATATATATATATATATATATATATATATATATATATATATATATATATATATATATATATATATATATATATATATATATATATATATATATATATATATATATATATTATATATATATATATATATATATATATATATATATATATATATATATATATATATATATATATATATATATATATATATATATATATATATATATATATATATATATATATATATATATATATATATATATATATATATATATATATATATATATATATATATATATATATATATATATATATATATATATATATATATATATATATATATATAATAACCAAGAGTGGCTCGTAACCTGGTTGCAGGTTTGTGCAACCACCATTAAATTCAGCTAGCTAGTATACAACTGTTATTTATTACATTTAATCTCTTAATTTTATTAATAGGAATAAGTATATTTAAAAAATTGCATCTTATTGTAATAACACTCCAATGAAGAACTATTAAATGTTAAAAAAAACGTCATGCAATTTTGATTAGTTTTTCAAAACGGAAAAAATAGTGCATGTGGTTTGAAAGAATTTTGCAAAATTTTGAAAATGGATTCAATTTCAAAGGTACTCAAATAGCTATGACTAAAATTCACGCTTCGAACGATGCAAGAAACTTCAAATGAATCTTTAACATCGCATTGGTTGTGAGTTCGATCATCATGAAGAGGTACTAAATATTTCATTCTTATTTCTTATATTACTTTGAAGATGAATGGTTTACCGTATATATATATATATATATATATATATATATATAATATATATATATATATATATATATATATATATATATATATATATATATATATATATATATATATATGTGTGTGTGCGTGTGTGTGCGTGTGTGTGTGCGTGTGTTTATGAAAATCTTTGATGTCAAACCTTTATGATACGAATGGCTCCAATGCTGTCTGAATACGTTGTCGTACCATTGCCTGTTCCCATAACTCCCGCTATGAGGCAGCCGATTCCTTCCACGGTGACTCCTCTATTGACAGCATGAGTTGGTGGTGGCCCTGTACCTGTTAACATATAGAGATTTATTTAAATGAACGATTTGAAGTGGTTCCAAATTAAAATATATTAAAAATTTCTTCATTTAACAAATTAAATTAAAAAAAAATTTCCTTTTAATTTTATTAATATTCAGGCAAGACTTATTTTAAAGAAATTATGCCAAAACAATTTTAAATTGAAGAAACCAAGATTATTAAGTCTATCAAAGGAACAACAAGACCATCAACAGTTTCAACAACTTTCTTAGGAAATATTTTACAAAAAAAAAAAAAAAACCCTAATTTGTATTAAGTTCATAATAGCAATTCCATGGATGTATTAGCGTAGTGTAATAATCTATTGAAGCCCAGAAGCTGATGATTGTGGAAGACCCATGCACTCATTATTTTTTTATGACAAAAAATCTCCAATTGAAAGGGAGCTACCGGATCCTAACATAGTATAAATATATTGTAATTTATTCTGTGATAGCACCCCGATTACTCATAGTTATTATAACACTCAGGATGTCACCATATATGACAAATATACATTTAAATATGCTTAAATGAAACGTTTAAATTCATAAATTGTTCTTAGGAAATAAAACGGAGGTTGTAACAAAGTTATTTCCATAATCTATGACAGCAAATACTTTCTTTTCAACCTCAATGGCAACAAAGAAAATAACTTTAATAAAAACTAGGGATGGAGCGATACCAAAATTTTTACCGATACAACAAAGAAAATACCGATACCGATACTTCACTCCATCCCTAATAAAAACTATAAGCAAAGAAAACAACAGAACACAATTAATCCTGTTAGAAATTATGATAACATTCAGTATCTCTTGTAATGAAAACAAAATAAATTATATAAACATTCGGTGTGGCTAAGGCAGATACAAATACAACACGTTTGCAAATTTATGAGTGAAAAAAAAAAAACAACAACAACAACATACCTGAAAGCCGTGCGCATGCGTAGTAATCGCCAATACTTTCAGCGACGGATGCCAGAACTCCAGACAACATTCCTATGACTCCAGAAGCAGAAACCGTTGGAATACCCCACTGGAACGGGTAGGGAATATAAAACCAGGGACTGTCATATATCAGAGAGAGTTCCGTATCTGTTCGCGCTGGAGAACCTTTGGGTAGTACTTCAAACATTGTCAGTAGGAAGCAGAAAAGCCAAGAAAATACTGTTGCAAGTAGTATCTGAATTTAAAAAAAATAAAAATAAAAATAAAAATAAAAATAAAAAAAAATTTAAATTATAAAAATATAAGTTACTGCCACCGAATTATAAACATTTTGCCACAATATTAATTTTTTTCCTTTTAGATCTCAAGAATGCAATTTCAAAAATAATTAATAGTAATAATAATGATAATAATAATAATAATAATAATAATAATAATAATAATAATAATAATAATAATAATAATAATAATAATAATAATAATAATAAATAATAATAATAATAATATAATAATAAATAAACTTACCGGAAAAAATTTGAAGGACGGGTATTCTTTTAAAGCGAAAATTTCCCTTTCGATAAATAAGGAAAAAAGAGATTGTTTAAATACATTGAGAAAATTACCATTAACATTGCAGTGCTGAAACAATTATTATTATTATTATTATTATTATTATTATTATTATTATTATTATTATTATTATTATTTATTATTATTATTATTATATTATTCCTTTTCTTCTTTCTTCTTCTTCTTCTTCTTCTTTATTATTATTATTTATTATTATTATTATTATTATTATTATCATTATTATTATTATTATTATTATTATTATTATTTATTATATATTATTATTATTATTATTATTATTATTATTATTATTATTATTATTATTAATTTATTATTATTATTATTATTATTATTTATTATTATTATTAATTATTATTATTATTATTATTATTATTATTATTATTATATACATACAAAATGGCTATTCCCCAATGAGTAGCTGATTTCTCCGTGGCAGGAGCAAAGAGTGATAATCCAATCAATGTCACACTCGGGACAACTGTTAAGGGCGTAATCCACCTAAGAGCAAAGCCAACCGCTCCTGTTTTTTATTATAAAGAGCATATATATATATATATATATATATATATATATATATATATATATATATATATATATATATATATATATATATATATTATATATATTATATATATATATATATATATATATATATATATATGAGTGTATGAGTGGAACCATCCTAGGTGTGTCAGGCCTACTCCATAAAGGGGCTAACAACACCCCCTATGAAGAGCAAGCAACTGGGGTTGCTTGAAGGAATTCTGAAGGCTCCTCACAACACCCAACCTTCTTAGAAGCTTGTTTAGAAAGAGAAGTTAAGTGATCTTTCCAAGAAAGATCACGAGAAAAAGAAACATAGAGAATATTAAAAACAGATGAAGGTTTGAGTTGTGTGTTTTCGAAAAAGATACCATAGTTGGGTGGAAAGATTGTGTCGAGAGAGAGATGGAGAAACTGAGTTTTTGAGGCACTGAAAACTACCATGTTTTCTCTGCCCTAATTTGAAATATGTGAAAGATCAGAGGTTAATTGCTCCAAGGTGCCCTCCTTGCATCTATTAACTTCCATTGGGAGTGGCCTTTTTCAAACTGGAAAGAGTAATGAAGCGTGGAGTCATCAGCATAGGAGTGGATAGGAGATGAAGTAATAGAAAGAAGGTATTAATGAAAAGAAGAAAAAGTATTTGGGATATTATTATATATATATATATATATATATATATATATATATATATATATATATATATATATATATATATATATATATATATATATATATATATATATATATATATATATATATATATAATATATATAATATATATATATAAAAGCAAAACATAAATATTAATAAAAAGCAATTGAATCTAATTTTTATAAAGTTTGCTTAACGGTTCTTTGCAAGACATCTGACGCAATCGTGATTTCAAATAATTTTAATCTGTGATTGGTCAAATTATTTAAATCTGGCAACTTTTTTCCTATGAAGGATGATTTGAATGACGTCATTATCATCACCATAATCTCATATCTTTCTTTAGTTTCTTCGTTTATTTTATAATTTTGGAAGTAATCACCTAAGTTATAATTTAGAGTAGGTTAAAACTGCTGTTCAAATTTCATTAATTAAAATGTATATATACTTTGATTTAATCTATTTATAAAAGGAAGAAAGAAATGAGTAAATACTAGGGATGGAGCGATACCAAAATTTTTACCGATACCGATACCGATACCTAAAAATATGCCGAAACTTGCCGATACTACTACCGATACCGATACCGATGCTTTACTCTTATCCAAAAATTTTGCCGATACCGATACAGTATCGGAAAATATGCCGATACCTGCCGATACCGATACCGATACCGATACTTCACTCCATCCCTAGCAAATACCAAAACTTTGAAAGACTAAAATTTTACCAGTAAGTCCTATTGTAATTTGAACTAAAGAGGACACTGCAATGGCGCCTTGGATTTCCCTCATTCGAACCTTCCAAACTTCTTCTTTTTCTATTAAAGTCATATTCGAAAAATTGTACGTGTCGCAACTTGGAAAGGATGAGCTGAGTATTGCCATGGTAGGAAGTAGGAATCCGAAAGTTCCACCTTGAATAATTGGTAACCTGTATATTTTTATTATATATATAATATATATATATATATATATATATATATATATATATATATATATATATATATATATATATATATATATATATATATATATATATTATGAAATGGAGTTGGCACAATTCCCCTACCCCACCCCTGTGGCAAATAAAGAATCTGTAATGATTTCGGTATTCTCTTTCATTGGCATAATACGTGTTGTTTTATAAATGGCTCATTATAGAAACAATCTTTGATATAACCCTTGATGCTTCTAGTTACTAGATAATTAATTAAGGTTTTGTGAAAACAACCAGTATTATAGTTGAAATAATGATGCCTTGTCATTCATTGGAATAAGCCAATAAGAAACAGGCTTTTCTTATGACGTAGAATTCTTTCTCTTTAGGAGAACTTTGAGCAGAAATACCAGGCAGTTCGGCATACGATACAGCTGCCACAGGAACTTTCCTGGAGGCAACCGAGTCGAAATAAAAAACTATCATTTTAATTACCATATATTTATAATTAGTGAATTACAAAAACCATAGATATCACAAAGGAAAATAAAAAGGGTACGGAGAGTCACGGTGCTTTTAAAACTAACAAATATTAAAGAAGAATTAATCCTTTTATTGTTGTTATATCATTTGTGTATTTGTAACTAGAATTAAGAGATTAAAATATTAAAGAGAAACAAAGCTATTTTGTGACGATTTCTCCTTTAAAAACCGCGCTCCTCACGGAACATATATTATATATATATAATATATATATATATATATATATATATATATATATATATATAATATATATATATATATATATATATATATATATATATATATATATATATAATAATATATATATATATATATATATATATAATATATAACATACCGCACTCCAAGAGACGACTGCAAAATGGTCACAATTCCAGAAACGAAAATGATACTGGAAGTGATTTTAATTCTGGAAGGATCGTTGTCATCCATGCACATCATTGGACACAAATAAAACGGAACTCCCAGAGTAGATCCAACCATCAGTAGATAACTCTTTGTAATAATAATAATAATAATAATAATAATAATAATAATAATAATAATAATAATAATAATAATAATAATATAATAATAATAATAATAATAATAATAAATAATAATAATAATAATAATAATAATAATAATAATAAATAATAATAATAATAATAATAATAAAATAATAATAATAATAATAATAATAATAATAATAATAATAATAATAATAATAATAATAATAATAATAATAATAATAATAATAATAATAATAATAATAATAATAATAATAATAAAAATAATAATATTAATAATAATAATAATAATACATCCTAGGGCGCTGCCCTAGAACGTAACCTGCTTCGCTTTTAGAAGGGGTGGGGAACCATTGGCACGTGTGCCAAGCCAAATGTGGCACGTTGATAAATTTTTTTCTGGCAAATCAAACAATTTTTTCAGTATTTTGGGGGGGAGCATCTTTAAAAGGTGTAGCCCACGGAGAGAATTCAGGCGTGTGCAATCTAACATTTTTCTGAAAAAATGAACAAAGTCAACTTCTTAGGCTATAAAAGCGGCTGCATGCACCGGAAGCGATCAGTTGACTTTGAGCATGTTCCATGTACCTTATTAAAACTTGATTTATTGTTGTAATTATTGACTTAAAATAAATGTGAAAGAATCTCCAGGAGAAAGGAAGAAAAAAAAAGTTGCTTACTTCAGTTTTATATGTATTTATGACTTAAAATTATATATATTAAAAATGTATCCTGAGTGGTCCACGGATGTATCCGGATGTAGCCAATGAAGCATTGGAAGTATCCGAATGTTGACGGACGTAGCCGTATATTGCCGGATGACGTCTTATCCCCAGAAACCAGCTGTTCAGACATTGGCACTACCCTGGGCGTGGCCTACTGAAACTGGCACTCCCTCATGCTAAGTGGGCATGCTAGAAAGTACTAGAAGTTTCTAGAAAATGTTAGAAATTGAAAAAGTTAGAAATGACACTCAGGAAAGAGCATGAGTTAGGCTCTGGCACTAGTACTTGAGATCCATGAGTGCCAAATAAGGGATGACAAGTGCCTGGCGGTACTGAGACCGTGGGGAAAAAGGTAAAAAGGGGCTGGGCTTAAGGGATTAACATAATTAATTAAGGAGATTATCGGATTAATTAGAGAAATTATCGGATTATCCGATTAATCAGATTAAAAATATCTCACGAATCAGCGTGGGGAGCCAATTCCCCTCTCCTTCATTTCCCTTCACTTAGCACTGGCACTCTCCTCGTTTTCGTTCATTTGGCACTGGCACTGTGCCTGCCTTCAAAAAGTGAGGCCTATATATATATATATATATATATATATATATATATATATATATATATATATATATATATATATATATATATATATATATATATATATATATATATATATATATATATATATATATATATATATATATATATATATATATATATATATATTATATATATATATATATATATATATATATATATATATATATATATATATATATATATATATATATATATATATATATATATATATATATATATATATATATATATATATATATATTATATATATATATATATATATATATATATATATATATATATATATATATATATATATATATATATATATATATATATATATATATATCGACTTACTTGTGCACCAAGAAAGAGAGTATAATACCAAGGTGGAATATCACTAACACCATAGACGAGTTCCGTATCCTTCGATGTAGGACTCGGATGAAGAAATCGCTTATTTTCCTCAGAATCCTTCAGACATTTTTCATCCTGATCCTTTATCATTGTCATACATTCCGATTCTTCATTCACGGACATTAATAATCAGATGAGGAGTGTTCTTTCCCAAGGTCTCTCACTCTGGCATGAAACTGCCTGATTCCTCTGTGTGTATTTTTCAGTATATAAAAAGGAAAATTGGAAAATGGTTCTAAGCCTTTTTCTCTCTCTCTCTTTCTTTTATTTGTTTATAACTTTTAATCAAAAGGTAATACAAACACCTGAAAAGATTACTCAATAAATAATAATAATAATGATAATAATAATAAAAATAATAATAATGATAATAATAATAATAATAATAATAATAATAATAATAATAATAATAATAATAATAATAATAATAATAATAATAATAATAATAATAATAATAATAATAATAATAATAATGATAATAATAATAATAATAATAATAATAATAATAATAATAATAATAATAATAATAATAATAATAATATAATAATAATAATAATAATAATAATAATAATAATAATAATAATAATAATAATAATAATAATAATAATATATTTTTTTTTTTTTTTTTTTTTTTTTTTTTTTTTTTTTTTTTTTTTTTTTTTTTTTTTTTTTTTTTTTTTTTTTATTTTTTTTTTTTTATTATTTAATATTATATATATATATAATTATTAATATATATTATATATAATATATATATATATATATATATATATATATATATATATATATATATATATATATATATATATATATATATATATTATATATATATATATATATATATATATATATATATATATATATATATATTAAGATAGATAGAGAGAGAGAAGAGAGAAGAGAGAGAGAGAGAAAGAGAGAGAGAGAGTTTTTTAAAGTCCGTTATTGGACTCGAACCAGCGACCTTTAGGATGGTAAGTCTTGTAAGCCGCCATGGTCTAGTGGTCAGCGCACAAGACTTACCATCTTAAAGGTCGCTGGTTCGAGTCCAATAGAAGACATTAATTTTCTATAGAAATTGTCTGT
>SEYY01000258.1:42500-50000 GCA_009176605.1 Armadillidium nasatum
AATCACTTCTACCTACACCAGACACGACCCTCAAACCCTTCATTTCGAAAACTTCAACCTTTTTTCTCTTCCTCACATTCAACCACCATACCTCGCTCCCATACATAACCACAGGTATATAGCATCTCTCAAACATTTTCACCTTCACCTCTCTTGGTAACCTTCCTCTACCCCAAATATCCCTCAAACCTCCCTACACCTTTTCCCCTTCTTTATATATATATATATATATAATATATATATATATATATATATATATATATATATATATATATATATATATATATATATATATAATATATATATATATATATATATATATATATATATATATATTATATATATATATATATATATATATATATATATATATATATATATATATATATATATATATATATATATATATATATATATATTTGTTTTGTTTTTGTTTGATTTATGTTTGTGTTTGTGTGATTCTAGTTAATTATAGGAAGTTTATTATTAACAGAAGAGTTCGTCTTTTTAAGATAAAATTGTTGTTTTAATGTTAATTAAACTTTTACCGTTTTAAATTTTTATATTTTCTTCGGGGTTTTAATTAAATTTTCTGTCAGGGTTTAATTTTTTTTTTTTTTTTTTTTTTTTAATTTTTTTAATAATTTTTTAATTATTAAAATTATTTTAACAGTTTTTAATTTTTATTTTTTTATTTTTTTTTTTATATTCGTGTGAGCAAATGTCCGTGTGCTAGCGTTTCTTTGAATGCCTAATTTGAGTGGTCAATGAGGTTGGGCGTAGACGGGTGTTATCTATTACCTTTGCTAACGTCCGTGGTCTCAGAGGTAATTTCGCATCAGTTGAACATCACCTCACTAACTCTCATCTTAACCTTTTGCTTCTGTCTGAGACAGGGGTTTTTTCACTAGCAATTTTAATTTCTCTAACTACAACTTTTTTCACAATTTCCGACTAAATGGTGGAGTCTGTGCCTATATTAACATTAATACTCCTGTGACACGTCTCGTAAATCTTAAATCTCCTAATTTCGATGTTTTATGGCTTAAAATCTGTCTCCCTACTACTACAATTATCTTGTGTTTCTGCTATTGCTCCCCTAATGGAACAGATTTTCCAGTTCTTTTTCAATATCTTAATATTTCTCACGAGACTGTTACTTTTTCTCATCCAAATGATGAAGTCCTCTATTTAACGGATTTCAACGTATACCACACTAACATGTTTTAAAATGGAAGGAGGCCAAATTATTCAGCATTCTCAACGATCTGGAACAGCTGATTAGGGAATCCACACGCATTCTAGATCGTCCTAACCAATTCTTGAATACACTTGATTTATGCTTCACCACTACTCCTTCTAAATATAAATGCACCATTTTCCCTCCTATCTATAACTCTGACCATAGTCTTATAACTCTTAATTATAATGCTTTCTCTCCAACAGCTCCATCATACCTCAAGCAATGCGTCGCTCCTTTGCTAACTATCAATGGAGTGAATCTTGTTTCGTCTCAGGGGACGCTTCTGTCTCTGCTGAAAAGGTAGACTCTAATCGTCGATGGGATGAGCAGATTCATTCCATTACAACTAAATCTTTTTCTCCTCAAAATTCATGGTTTGATTGCAATTTTTCTCTTTTCCTTCGTGAGAGAGACAATGCTTATCGTGAATGGAAAAATTCTCATTCTCCTATCACTCTTTTTTTTTTTTTTTTACACACACACATCACCACCACCAATCACGGGAAAAGCCCTATTCAAGAAGGGGTGTCAGAAGAAGAAAAAATAAAGTAAAAACAAAAAATAAAAAAACAAAAAAGACCCCTGCAGGACCCACCTAACCCTCGAATCCAAAAGCAGACATTAATTTTCTATATGAAAATAGTCTTTGAGAGTTATAGCGGAGTTTAAACTGTATTATATAACTGTCTGCGAGTGAGGGATTCAACCTTTGACCTCGTTGTCCTTTGCCTGAATTGCGTTCGGGGGAGTCCTTTGAGATTTACGTCATGACTATAGATCATGAGCAGTTCCAATGTAATTTCCTTTTGAATCGCTATGGCCAAGTAGTTAACGCGCATGACTTACCATCTTAAAGTCCAATAGCAGACATTTTATATATATATATATATATATATATATATATATATATATATATATATATATATATATATATATATATATATATATATATATATATATATATATATATATATATATATATATATATATATATATATATATATATATATATAAACTTCGTAAATTTTAGATTAGCATATCAAAACACTTTTCTAGGATTTTATTTCCTAGTTGCACAATTGAACATATGTTTTATTTATCAAACAGCAAATTTCGATGACAGATTTTTTTAAAAAAAAGATAAATTCATTTTGAAAACATACAATTAAAAGTTTGAGGATACCACATCAAAAACGGAATTTTTTTGGGGGGGATGAGGGGGGGGGAGTGTATAAATGTATATTATACCCTGTGTAAATTTTACAAAATCATTACTTAATTAAATTTACATTTACGCAATTTAGGGAATTTGTTTAAAAAAAAAAAAATTTAAAAAATTAAAACAAAAAAAAAAATAAAAAAATAGCATTTTTTATTGTTCTTAAAAAAGTTTTTATATACTGAATAAATTTATTTTTATCTGTTAATTAAAAAATAAGGTTATTTAACTGTTTACTACATGTGTTAAAACAAAATTTTAACATAAAATGTTAAGATCCAATCTAGTTTTAACATATTATCCCAGGAAGAAAACTTAAAAATTTGAAAGTGTTTTAAATAAGAATATTCAATGATTAATAATAATAATAATAATAATAATAATAATAATAATAATAATAATAATAATAATAATAATAATAATAATAATAATAATAATAATAATAATAATAATAATAATAATAATAATAATAATAATAATAATAATAATAATAATAATAATAATAATTTAATATAATATAATATAATATAATTTCTAGCATCCACATCTTTACCCCTAATTAAAAATAAATTAAGTATTACTTTCAAAATTGTATACATCCACATTTAATAATTGCGGATGTGGATGCAAATATTGTAAAATCATGAAATGCGGATATATATATATACAGAGAGAGAGAGAGAGAGGAGGACGTAGAGCAGTCCGAAGGGATGTAAGTGCTCCCATTAGGCATAACCCGCGAAGTGATAGGATGGGCTAGACCATTCCGTTTCACTCCGTTGCCCTTTGGTTCGTTTCTTTTCGCGTTTCACAATCTCAGTGGGTTTCCAGTGTCTCTAATTTGGAATCTTCTGAATTCACTACTTTATGGCTTAAGCTCGCTTGCAATTCTACTACTAAATTTATTTGTTCTGTCTATTTATCTCCTAATTCTCCTGACTATAAAAAATTCTTCGACAATTTAAACTCCAAAATTTCCACAGTGCCAGTTTATTCTTATAAATTATAACTCTCTCTCAATTCACACTTTCTTCAGACATAAGGAATCTATCCCAATGCTTCTCAGATCCTCATTAATTTACTTATTTAAGTGTGCCAGCTGTAATGCAGCGTATGTAGGCCAAACTGGTCTACAATTAAAACTGAGGATTGATAAGCATAGAGGAGTTTCCTTCAGAACTGACCTTCCTCTTTCTTCTCCTGAACACTCTACCATAAGAGACCATGGAGATACCCATCCTTTTTCTTCTTCCGATTTCTCTATACTCCGACATTCGTCTTCTCTTCTTGATCGTAGGATATTGGAGTCTTTATATATAAAAACTCATTCCCATATCTTAAATGATCAAGCTTCTTCTACTGTTCTTTTCACACAATGATGAAGTCCTTTTTCCCAAAATAGTCCAGCCTTTTTAATATTTCTTGGTGTTGCAAAATTTCGACTTTAGTCTTGGTTTTTGTTTATGTTATTTTAATATCAATATTATTCTTATATTTTTATTATTTTATTGCAATTATTATTTCATTTTAGTATTTTATATATAGTTAATGAATTTATATTTGGCTTACATTTTAAATTAGAAATTTTTTGAACTTAGATTGTGCTGAAGACGGACCGCGTTAAGGTTTGAAACGTTCACACTATAATAAATGATATGTGGAAACCCTTGGTGTTGGCTTTAACCTTTCTGATTAGATTGAAGTTCACAAGCTATCTCAACTATATATATATATATATATATATATATATATATATATATATATATATATATATATATATATATATATATATATATATATATATATATATATATATATATATATATATATATATATATATATATATATATATATATATATATATATATATATATATATATAATATATATATATATATATATATATATAATATATATATATATATATATATATATATATATATATATATATATATATATATATATATATATATATATATATATATATATATATATATATATATATATATATATATATATATATATATATATATATATATATATATATATATATATATATATATATATATATATTATATATATTTTTTTTTTTTTTTTTTTTTGTAAAAAATAATAAAAAAAAAAAAAAATTTAAATAAATTTTATTTTATTAAATTTTTTATTATTATTTTTATTTTAAATTAAAAAGATTGTTTGTAAAAAGAATTCTAAAAATAGAAACTTTTGAGTAAGGTTTTCAAAAGTTTTGATGGGCGGCAGACAAATGCAACGCGTACACTTCAGTGTCTACGCAATCTTCCTCCCGAAGGGGGATAGTCACCATGACCTCGTCACATTCATCTTGAGTCAGTCTTTCTCCGTCAAGTGCCAAAAGACGGACCAGGTCAGCTCGGGGTAAGGAGCCTTTTGGGTAAAACTGCAAAATTCAAAATATTGTAAATAGCAATATATATATATATATATATATATATATATATATATATATATATATATATATATATATATATATATATATATATATATATATATATATATATATATATATATATATATATATATATATATATATATATATATATATATATAGTGATAGTATACCCATTCGAATCCTCATCAAAATTTACCATCTTCATCCGCACTTTCGAAAATTCAACACCTGCATCCGCACTTGACAAAAATTCTATATCCGCATCCGCATCCGCAAATGAGAAAATATGACATCCGATCATCACTAATATATATATATATATATATATATATATATATATATATATATATATATATATATATATATATATATATATATATATATATATATATATATATATATATATATAATATATAATATATATATATAAATATATAATTTATAATTATATATATATATATATATATATATATATATATATATATATATATATATATATATATATATATATATATATATATATATATATATATATATATATATAATATATATATATATATATATAATATATATATATATATATATATATATATATATATATATATATATATATATATATATATATATATTATATATATATATATATATATAAACCTTTTTTGCCGAATCACCGTATGACAATGCTCCTGTAGCAGCCGAGGGGTCTGCGTCTTCAGCTTCAAGAACCTTTCTCCCTTCCGTTGCAAGAACTTCTAAAGCCTTCTGAAGTTCAGCTCTGCTACAGGATGGGTACCTTTAAAAAAAAATTATTTTCATTAATGTAATAGTTTTAGTAGTAGTAGTAGCAGTAGTAGTAGTAGTAGTAGTAGTAGTAGTAGTAGTAGTAGTAGTAGTAGTAGTAGTAGTAGTAGTAGTAGTAGTGGTAGAAGTAGTAGTAACAAGTATGCACCCAAGTATGTTAAGGGAAAACTTCACAGGACCCTCCAACTATAAAAGACACTTTAAAATTCTTTTTCTCAAGAACAGTTTGGAATTATGAAAAACTAATTACAGATTTGGAATCAGCAAAAATTTTATTAAAAAACTGTTGTAAAAAAAACTCCAACTAAGGATTCCCCTTTACCTTCTTTCCAGAAGAAGCCTTTTGGTGACAGTAAGAAATGACGCTAGATGAACAGTGTTTTCACCTTCCTCTCCCACCATTGCAGCCACGATTTTCTTCAAATCTGATTCACTAGGTACAAGTCCTATGAAATATATATAGGGTGTTTCATGACTAAATTTGTAAAGAATTTAAGATGTGAAAGTTTGGATTATCCCAAGTAAAAATGTTCTCATAAAAATGTGCCCAAATTTCAATGGGTGTGGAGATGCAGTCGTTTTAGTTATAAGGTTCGTTGATCTTACACCGTATTTATAACAGTTACTTTGACATAAATAAGTTAAATTTTACCACAAATTATTTTCATTGTATTCATAAATAAATATTACGTTACACATTGTAAACATCACAATGTACTTGAATTGCTTATTTTCCTGTATGACGTGAAACCATGCAAATGAGGCCTATGACTGCAGTTGTAACCCTACTCTGTTTGTCATCGCACGTATTTATAACGATGTCGCATATGTTTGCACTTTCTGAATATGCCGATATCTTATTTGTTTATGGGTTTTTGTAATGAAAATGCTTTTGCTGCTTGTAGGGAATACAGTAAAAGATTTCAAAACGTAAAGTGACGGATTCAAGAATGCTTACTGATTTCTACAACAAATCGTATGAGACAGATGCATATCCCAGCAAGCATATTTCCTCTGAAAATGACAATAATGACATATAAAATGTGGATGAAATAGTAAACATTCTTCAGTCGGTAGAACAAAATCCCTGCATCAAGTAAAGACGGATTTTGAGACTTATTGGTGTTCCGCATATAAGAGTATTGCGGAACATTATGTCAGCATGTCTTGCATCCTTTGCATCTACAACGGGTGCAACATCTTCAGTCATGTGGTGAAGCTAAAGAATTGGAATTTTGTGGATGGATACTTTGCTAATCACCGATTAATGCCATTTATATTTGTTCTCCGATGAGACTATTTTCACTCGTGACGGTGTCAACAACACTCATAATTCAAATAGGTGATCAGACGAAAATCCACACTCCATTGTGGGATCAAATTTTTAACATCGCTTTTCTGTTAATGTGTGGAGCGGTTTGATAGACAGCCAGTTGATTGGGCCCATTGTCATACCAAATCGTCTCACAGGGCCCTTGTATCTAGGCTTTTTACAAAATGAGTTTAAACTATTACTAGAGGATGTTCTTTTGGCTACAAGAATGTTCATGTTCTTCCAGCAAGACGGGGCCACAAACATTTTACTCGTCGGGTAACAGCATCTAAATCAAATATTCCCCGAACGATAGGTCGGTCGCAGTAGTCACGTTCATTGGACACCAAGGTTCACAGACCTTACACTTTTAGATTATTGTCTATAATGATGGACGAAAACAAGTGTACAAAATACAGGTAAACAAGAGAAAAATTGGTCGCTTGTATTATGCATATTGGTGTCATCATAAAAAAAGTCCAAAATACAATACGTAGA
>SEYY01000258.1:52500-130000 GCA_009176605.1 Armadillidium nasatum
GATGATATTTATATGACTCATGTTACACCAGATTCTGCCAAGGTCTGATGTATTACAGATGAAATAATAACTCTCTTAAAATATGAAGACAGTGACGTTATTTTTTCCAAAAATGTTCAAAGAAATCAATAAAATAAAAAAAAAATCAGGTAAAAATATAAACTGATTTATATAATTTGATTTTCATTATGGAAATCCAAATATATAAATTTGTATAATTTAAATAATTCTAATAACTAGAATTATTCAGCTGTAAGTCGTCATACAAGTAAGCCTGACCTTTCGAACGCTTGGCCTTTCAGACCGCAATAGTAATGTAAAAAAAAATTGTTTTAAACAATTGAATATGCCTAATTTACTTTATTTCATAATATTTCGTCTTTGTAGCTTCAATATATTATGAAAAATATAATTAACCTTTTTTTATTTTTAGCTCCGAAATAGCTACAAAATTTCGTAAGATTCCCTCCGACGCTGATGCAGCAACTTGGTAGAGCAAAGCCAAATCCCAAATGACAAACGACAAAGTCGTGTGAGAAGTTGTTAAAATCTTGGTAGTTATTACTTAATTATTTTTTTATTATTATTTTTTGGTATTTTTAGTGTACAAAATCGTTTTCCGCGCTTCAATTAACAAAAGAACAAATTGATTTCAAATTATTTCATCGTATTTTTGATATTTTAAGAAAAAAAAAAAATGCTTCCGTGCACTCTAGTATTACCATTACTATTTGTTTTACCTTTTCTAAAAAGAAATATAATTAAAATTGTTTTCCAAACAGCCATGGAGTTTTGCAGTGTCAAAAAATAATAAAAAAAGTGTGGGATTTTGGCCTTCTGGTTTTTTGTGCTAACCCTGTAGTTACTACTACTATCATGGTACCACCTATTTTTATATAATTATCAAAAACTATCAGATAATTTGTTACATATTTATTAAAATAGGATATGTAATAAATTGGACTTGAAATTGGATTTTGACTCAAACTTGTATCAGGCATAAAATCTGGACTTGTTACTTCACTATATAGAAATTGAGAAAATAGATGAAAGGAGTATGTTCCAGACTTTACCAGTAGAGTACATGTAAGATTGAGCGTAGCTGTTAAGTCTGGGGTCAAAGGATGAGGTCAAAGTGATGTGCACAAGAAGGAGGAGGTATGTCAAGAGGTTAAGAAGATAAAAACGTGTTGCACAAGTTCTCTCAAAAGGAGTATATTAGAGAGAGATATGACAAAATGTCATTTAAGTAGCAATAGTGAAAAATTAAAAATGAGTTAGTCAAAGAAGAAAAGAATTGGAGAGAAATTAAGAGTAAGAATTGATAATGAAAAGCCCTAGACTCCACCTTTTCAAGAAGAGCTGTATGAGTGGAACCACCCTAGATGTGTATGGCGTACTTTATATATATTATTTTTTCTCTCAGAAATAACTTTAAAATTTGTTTGCAATTTCAATAACCGCATGTGTGTAGTTCCAGTCTGACTTCCTATGAGTAGGCATATTGCTAATTTCAGTAACCTGGGCTCGTACAAAAAAAAAACTACTGTCAGCTTGATATATATATATATAATATACTAATATATATATATATATATATAATATATATATATATATATATATATATATATATATATATATATATATATATATATATATATTATATATAAATATATAAGGTTAAGAAGACCTTTCAATATATAGAATTATCGATTATCGAAACATCAATATATCAATGCAGATTTTTTGATATTTGTATTATTAGCTTTCATTTCATTTATGCCTTTAATATTGTTATTAATATTACTATTAGTACTATTATTGTTATTATTTTATTTATTATTATTTAGTTTTTTTGTGTACTTAGTTCAGCTCCTGATTACAAGTAATAGCAAATTGTACAGTTCTTTAAATTCTTATTTTCTAGTTATGTCAGAAGTTTCTAAACCACATCAATACACTGAATATGATTAAAATATTTATTGATAAAATAAATTATGTACAAAACTTATAGTGTTATATATAATTCATTGTGCAACATAACTGTAGAATTATAATTCATAAGTTGAAAAAAAAAAGTTAATCATTAATATGCCGATAATAAAGTGAAGTATTTGTATTTAAATATTAAAATGAAACTATAATCTCTGAATCTGAAAATGGGGAGAAATTCTCCAAATTTAATTCAAGGAAAAAATGAAAATTCTCTGATTCTTGTTTGTAATTCTTTATTCCCTAATTTATTTTTTCTTTTTCAGAATAGGTAACAAGAAGCCAAGCTGATGAATGATATGAAAGGATACAAATTTAGAGTTCTGTGATTGCTGAATAAATGAATGATAACTTCTGTTAGACGGAATTGTTAATTGTCTGTAAGTCTTGAATATTTCTTTTAATATATTTAGGATTATGTGTTAATGAATGATAATTGATATCAGTTTAAACTACTTCTCAATCTTCTAATTTCCATTTTGGCAACTTTTTGTTTAGAAAAAATAGTTTTTATTTTTCAAAATTTTTGATACAGTAATCATATATATATATATATATATATATATATATATATATATATATATATATATATATATATATATATATATATATATATATATATATATATATATATATATATATATATATATATATATATATATATATATATATATATATATATATATATATATATATATATAATATATCACTAGCAAAGTATATTGCAAGTTTTGCAATAGTGAAATAACGAACAAGATTAAAACATGCACAGGAGGAGTTGGCAGAAAGTGGATTTCTATTTTTATCCTGATTATTTAGCAGGTTTTTCTGCATTCAGAATAAAAGATTTCTGAAAATTCATGTTTAACAATCAAATCCTAAACAAACAATGAGAAAATGGCAAAGTGGTGATGTCATGAGAATTGGACATCAAAAGATATTAATTCAACACCAGGGTTTTTGTAAATTTTTTCTGTAACTTACTGAGCTTTCTACAGAGTTCTGCCTCAATTGGAAGGATGTCTTCTACATTTTGGCTTGTTTGGTGTAAGTTAAGGAATCAATTAAGAATTGGAAAAAGTATAAAACATGTGAAAATTTAATAGACAATTAAGCAAATAAAAAGTGGTGATGAAGATTGGTCACTGTATATATATATATATATATATATATATATATATATATATATATATATATATATATATATATATATATATATATATATATATATATATATATATATATATATATATATATATATATATTAAGCAAATGAACTTAGAAACATTCTTCTAAATAGAGAGAAAAAATCCTATTATTATTTTATTTAAAAATTTCATTAATTTTAATTATTCTGAGAAGAACAAAAATGGATAAAATAGTTTTCTTCATGGGAATTTTAAAAAAAAAAAAACCTGGGTGGGGTTTGAAAAAATCCAGGTGGAATATTAAAGAGTATTATGAAATAAATGAACTAAAGTTTCAATATATAGAAGCACTAGCAAAGTGCAAGTTAAGGCAACAATGAAATCAAAAAAGATTAACATATGCAAAGGAGGAGTTGACAATTTCTAAATTAATTCTGATTATTCAGCAGGTTTTACTACGTTAAGGATAAAAGATACAGATCTGTTTCCAAAAATTATGTTCAGCAATCAAATTCTGAACTTATTCTAGGAGAAACTAGTAAAGTAGTAGTCTAAAGCTATGAAGCCTAGTATCAGTATCAATATTTTTTTTTGTGGTATCAGTATTATTAAAAAAATAATTAGTACCCAACTGATACTTTTTTTTTTTTGTAATTTAAGTTTTACGCAAAGTGACTCTCTTTTGTTGACTAATGTTTACATCACATTGTACTAATTAAATTGTGATAATATATTTTAGGTTAAGGAATAAGAGGGTGTTAATGAATTGAGTGTTTTAGAAGTGTTTTTGTTTATTTTCAGGTGAAGCAAGAAACAAGAAATTTTCGTGAACATTTTCAACTTTGGGTTGCTTGAATGCCATTCTTCTGATCATTTTTGTAAGTCTATTTGCTTTCACCAAAAAAATAATAATGATAATAATAGTTATAATCATGGTATTAAAAGTAATTAAATATTACAAGTATAATACTTAATAGCAATAAAAAAAAAAAATTTAAACTATTACTAATAATCAGGGCCAGGGAGCTGATGAAATTTGTTTCAGCTCCTGCTTAAAAGCCATTGTCAGATTTGGCTCCAGCTCGGGAGTCATTGATTTGAGTGGCTCCGGCTTCGCCTTTGGTTTAAAGATTTTCTTAATTCTTATACAATCGTATTTAGGCATTACCGCCATCCAGGAACATGAGCCCAGTGGCCACAAAACCTCATTTTTTGATATTAGTTTTGAGCTGGACACAACTTTGCTTGCACAATGCGAAGTCCTATTGTTTGTTTTTGTTTTTGTTTTTTTAAATCGATACAACCTAATTTATTAAACAAATTGTACTCTTAATCAAAAGAAATAATCATTAATTTCAAAATTTTATTCAAAATGAATTTGTTTTAAGAAACAGTATGGCTTCAATTTGATACTCTTTCATTAAGGCTAGTAAGTCTGACTGAATTATTCGGAGGGTCGAAAATAGGCGTTCCACACTTACTTGTTTTGTTGGCATTGAAGTTACTGTATAAGCAACATTCGGAATTATTTTTGGGTAATGTGGAATTGCCTTTAAGGCATTTAGCTTTGATGATCTATCTATTTTCTCCATAACAGATAAAATATGAGATATATCAAGCTTAAATTTAGCAATAGAAGATCCTCATTTACTATCTATTTTTCCTTCAGTTCGACCGCGTTTGGCTTTCAGATCAAAGAACTCTTCATAAGCTGCTTCATCCTCAAAATTTAAAGAGAATGATGAAGTTGAAGGTTGGTTTACATTAAGTTCATTAATTACATTCAGTGCTTGGCATTTTTCACTTCCTTCTTTTTAAGTTGCTGATTGTTTTGAATTATTATATTCTCCATTCGAATTGCTATATTATTCAATGCTGTCTTTCCCCTACTGAGCTGTACATTATTCAGCGTAATCTGGTACATAGGATCAATATAGATTGTAGCAAGTAATACTTCATTATTAAGGAGAACTTTCTCTTTTTTCCATTGATTCTTTAATTGCATCTGCAATTGTCCCACACATTTGAGAAAATGTCAACATAAGTTTTTGTCACTATAAAAAAAAAAAAAAAAAGCTAGGGGTTAACTCTGCTGCTTATAATCTTTAGTCACTAAGAATGGATGACGATGGATTGCTTCAAACCTTTCTGCTTCACACCATTGAAAATCAATCATTGTTATGTCTGGATGAGCCATCTCAATTAATGTCTTCATTAGTTCTAAAAGGCGCTTAATCATTAAGTACTGTCCCACCTAGTTTCTTAGTCTAAGGTAGCAACTTTTCTTCCTCTCCGTTTTAATATAGCTTCAACTTTTGGTGTTCGTGCAGTCACAGCAATTTAAAGTACATTAGCTATAAGAGTATGGGCATGTTGTCCTTTCAAACCATCTCTGATAGCGAGCTGTAACATATGTACAGCACATCGCATGTGTTCTATTTTTACAGCAGTGAAAACAGATTCCACATCTTCATTTAATTTCGTTTCTAAACCACCTTCACAATTTTCTGGGTGAGTGATACAAATTTCGGATTTACAGTCTTAATTCGTATTACTTAAGAGATTTTATTATTACCTTTCATTGCTTTAAAAAAACGTCCTCTAAATTAAAAATTTCCTCATAAAAATATCGAAATTTCCTTTAATAACATTGAATAAATTCCTCTTTTTATTCATTTTTATCATTTTAATTTTTTTTTTTAAATTAAAGTATTGATGAAAATTAGAAGTTACTTACGACAAATTGTTTTAAAATAGGTAATAAATAATTTACTAAAATTTTGATGAGGCCCAAAATATAGGTATTTTGGGTCCCTTTTTTAACGTCTCTCCTTTATCATTGACAATTCACCTACATTTGACAGCTCTCCTCTTCTTTTTTTGTCACAAACTTTACATTTTACACAACATTTAATAAGTTGGGATCATATTTGAAATTTCTTTTTATTTAATTTAGATGGAAAAATCTGGAGCAGTCTCACCATCCCAGAATAACCGCTCCCCAGTGGCTCGGGTCCTTCCTATACTATATATATATATATATATATATATATATATATATATATATATATATATATATATATATATATATATATATATATATATATATATATATATATATATATATATATATATATATATATATATATATATATATTGAGAATATGTATATTTTATATTTAATCAATGATTTAGGAAGTTTCTAAATATCCCTAAAAAGAATCTATTAAAGAAATGGCAACACTTCATGTTTATGAAGGCAACACACGCTAAAGAAAGCGAGGTCTCTTGCTTACAGACTGAAGCCTTGAAGAGCTTGAAGTTCGTTGGAACAAAGTTAAAATGATAATTGTGTTGTAACAACAAATCTAAATTGACTTAAAAAATCGTCTACAACGTAATGTATTAACTAATTAAACTACCATAGCCAAAATTGTAGTTATATAGCTTTTAACCCTTATTGTAGGAAACTATAAGCTTTGTGGATAGAAGTTAGGGCCTAACTGACTACTCTTCCCTGATATCTTTTAAATATTGCTATTTGAATTAAATTGACATTTTATTATTCCAGGGTAGAGTTAGTGTTTAACTTGAATTGAATGTATGACTGGACTTTACTATTAACTGGGCTTTAGTTTTTAAGCAGAGTTTGAGAGTTTCTTGTTTGGGTTGGAGTTATGTACTCCATACTAGGCTAAAATTATAATTAACTACTTTAAAATTACTTATGCGCTTATACTAAAGAGCCACAAATCCAAGTTATTAAATTTGGAAACCCAAGTCAATCCACCCTTTTTAATAATTTTGCAGAATATTTAAATGGTGAGTTCTTATTAATTTATTTTATTTAAATTTGTAGGCTAGAATTTTAATAGAATTAGGTTTTTCTTAGCTAAAAGCAGTTACAACCTGCATAAGCGTTTTCAAGGTTTTCACGCCACCAGAGAATCCCATTAATAATATATATATATATATATATATATATATATATATATATATATATATATATATATATATATATATATATATATATATATATATATATATATATATATATATATATATATATATATATATATATATATATATATATATATATATATATACTAGTGGTGTACTGGATCCATTCTTTAGAACAGTCAGAATCCAAATATTATACTGGATCTAAATACGAGTCCGAATAAAAATTAAATTTCATGTCTAAAAATATACTAATTAAATTATTGTATCAGATATTTTGTTCCATAAATTAAATTTTTAAAAAATAAATGGTAATGTGAAGTGAGGAAGTGTTTGTAAAATATTTTTAACTAAAAATAATATAGAAGATGAATTAAGGAACTTAAGTTTGCGTGTAGTATCTAGCAATGAGTTAAAAGGTTTCCTCCTGCTTCTTTCATTTAGCAGAGTAGAAATATTTAGGTACAAGTAGATCAAAATACATCAGAGAATGTTGAAGTGGAATGTAGATTCCCTTAAGATATTTTAATCTTTTTTTTTTTTTTTTTTTTTTTTTTTTTTTAATATACATATATTGTTATAGTTGTTTTTCATTTCACTTTGAATTTACAGTCCAAGTCTTCTGGTTTCTATCATGTATCATATTTAGAATTATTATTATATTTATTTCTGAAGTGATCAGATCTGTGGTTTAAATTTTTCAGTTCACAAAACCAATTGTGTCATCTTTGAGGTTCTCCACGGTTCTATCTCATTTGATATCTCGGAAATAAGCAGGCTAACAAAGCAGCGTTTGGAAATCCAATATTTATATCTTTCCAAACCACTTCAATGGGTCTTCCCACCACTGACTACTACTATTACTTTCTCAAAAGGCAGTCTTATGCATACCAGCAAGTAGGGACCGACCGGGGCTGGAATTTGGTGGGGGCCGGGGTTCTGGCCGGGGTTTCCTAAAATTTGTAAAGAGGTCAAAAGCACTGAAATTTTAGGTTAAGAAAATTAGATATAAATTTAATTGAGGTTTATTTAATTGTAAGGAAGTAGTAGAATAGTCAACATTCACTTAAATTAATGATTATATGCATTTTCTCCGAAAAATTTTCAACAAATTACAGTTTTGTATAGTAAAAGTTTTAAAAAAAGTACAAAAATTAAAAATTTCTAATTCATAATAGTGATTCAACAGGTTTACCTAGGTAAGACCCTAAGGTAAAGTTTGAAAAATGTAATAATATAAAATTATCAATATAACCTGTATTTATACATATCATTGTTATTTTATTGCTATGTATCAAACTTGTATCATTTAGCTACATTATTTCAAAATTGTTATTTTGTTTATACTTTCAGTCAATATGGCTAAAAGATCAGCTTCTGCAGTATTGGAGTACTTTACAATGTTTCAGGATAGGCTCGAAATAGCTAAATGTAACATCTGCAGTCAGAAAATTAGAAGAGAACCTCCGGCTGCCACAAGTAAAAAATTTTCAACCAAATCTAAAATCAAAACACAAAGATGAACATTCACTAGCAGAAAAGGAGTGGTCAAAAGAAACAGAAAGGAAAAAATCTTAATTTTCTTATATTTTGTTTGAAATTTTTTTTTATTATTATTTGACTGATTGAGCTGAAATTTTCAAGGTATATGCATTTTTTCACGAAGTTCTGAGTTGATTTCGAGCATTTTTTTTGAGTCTATAACGGTTTGAAAGTTATTTGGACCCAAAGTTGAAAAAAAATGAATAACTTGGGTCAAACCACTGGTCCACATGAGCTGAAAATTTAACTGAATAATCTTAGCCCCAATTTCTTGTATTGGTGGGAATAGATTTTTGATATCACGTCTAGAAAAAAAGTTATAAGCACTTGAAAAAAAATTAGCAAAAATCGTACCCTTCTGTAGGAAAAAATTATTTAAAAAAAAACGCTATCTACTAATTTTTTTATTTGTGGAATATTGTTTAGAGGAGGGACAGGGCAACAACATTTATTTAGTGCATTATTAAATGCTATTTGTTTGAATCGAGATATAGCCTCTCAAACTTTCGAAATTTTTGAAATTTGGTCAAAAATGGACATTTTTGAAGGCTATATCTCGAAACCAACGAATCGCATCGAATAAAGTATATAGAGGAATTTGTAGCCCCATCCCTCCTTTATACATCCACAAAAATAAAAAATGTTATAGTTGTATTTTTTTTTAAAAAAATTTTTGTTTGAAAAGGTGAATTTTTTTTCAAAAATATTTTTTTTCGATAGTTGGTCAGTTTTTGGCTTATAACATTTTTTCTATAACTCTGGGAACAAAAGTCTATTAGAGGCTTTTGTAGCCCATAGAATTTTGAATAAATAGTACAACTTTCAGCTCATTTAAAAAGTGGTTTGGCCCCGCCATTCTTTTAAAAAAGGGTCAAATTTCCACCCCCCCCCAAAAAAAAAAAAAAAAAAAAAAAAAAAAACTTTTTAACCGTAATAGACTCGAAAAAACGCTAGAAATGGACTTTTCTTACGGCTAAAAAAATCTATATACACTGAAAATTTCAGCAGAATCGGCTGAAAATTAAAAAAAAAAAATTTGAAACTTGACTGTACATTTTGCCATTTTAACCCCGGGCGGCAAACCCCGGTTTTCTCTGATTTTTAGCCGGGGCCGGGGCCGGGGCCCGGTCGGTTCATACCAGCAAGACTTGGGAAGAAGACACTGGTGTGTAAAATTTTGTATCATGAAACCTTTCATGCTGAGATCGTTTTTCCTCATACTCCTAACCACCACCAGGAGGTGACTTATTCAGTTGAGGATTATTTATATCTTATGTCAAGGTAATGACATATCCATTTTTTCCAATCGAGCATTGCTTTCTTGAATCACCACATCCTGGTTGAATGGATCACTCTGGAAAGATTTAGAAATAACTTTCTTTCTTGTTCTACAAAATGTTCCTAATGAACACTCATACTCGCAATTTTCTTTCTTTTGTTCTGATGTCAAGAGAATTAAATTTTCCATTCAGAATATAAATCATTTGATTTGTATACCACTTCTCTTTAATCTAAATAGAGTCCCTGGTGTTGTACCCCAACTTAGTATCACTGCATCGTGCACGGACTTCTGTACATGCACTCGATAATATATATATATATATATATATATATATATATATATATATATATATATATATATATATATATATATATATATATATATATATATATATATATATATATATATATATATATATATATATATGGTATTTATTTTTAGATCACAATGAAGATTTCTTTTGACAAAATGAAGTTTATTCTTCGACCTTCAGTGAGCATTTTGCAGAATGCATTTTCAAAGCATAATTATGAAATTCGCGTAGTTGGAGGGGCTGTAAGAGATCTGTTAATGGACAAAAATCCAACTGATTTAGATATTGCTACAACCGCCACCCCTACTGAAATGATGGACATATTTTCCGCCTGAAAATATTCGCACATTCGGTTTAACAACGGCGAAAAAGCATGGAACTATCATGGCTCGCATTGATGGAGATAATTTTGCTTGCTCAACATTGCGGCATTATAAAATTTTAAATGGAACCGAAAGAGAGATTAAATTTATCCGTGATTGGGAACAAGACGCCAATAGAAGAGATTTAACAGTTAATGCCATGTTTTTAGGTCTGGACGGCACACTTTACGATTATTTCAATGGTGTTCAACATTTAAAGGAAAGAAGAGTCAAGTTTGTTGATAAGGCTGACGATAGAATAATAGAGGACCCTTTCAGAATTATAAGATACTTTCGATTTTTTGGTATGTTAACAAACGACCCCCATAGGCATGATTCCGAAGCCATTGAATCAATTATAAGAAATCGAGACAGACTTGAAGAAATACCAATTGAAAAATCAATTGTAGAGTTCAGAAAAGTTTTAACAGGAAATTATAATTTTGAAATGCTTTGTAAAATGATTGAGTGTGGATTAGGTGATTATCTTGGTCTTTCACCTGGGTTTGATTGCGAAAATGTTGCCAGAATTAACAAGAAAATAAAAGGATCAGATTATCATTATTGTCTGCTTTTAGCTGCTGGAATGAGAAGTGAAGGTGAAGTAAATTCATTTATTGATAAAGTTAAACCATCTAATGTGGAGAAAGACATGTTGCTTTTGATTATTAAATATAGAAATTTATTTTATAATAATCAGTCACCAGATATGATTAAAGACATCTTTGTCGAAGTTAATTATAAATATAATAAAGGGAGTAAATTTACATTAGAATTTTGCAAACAGCTTTTGTTATACGTTGGAAGGAATGATCTATTACGTGAAGTAAATGTGAATTGCCTTCCCCGTTTTCCAGTGAGGGAAGGAATTTTAGAAAGAAGTTCTAGAAAATTTAATAGCAATGAAAGAAAAAAGCTTTTAGAATTATGGAAAGAATCTAATTATAAACTTAGTAAGGAAGAATTACTAAGCAAAATATAATTATAATTATAAATCTGTATCATCTTCTCTTGAAAAGAATTTGTGAATTAATAAATTGTATTTTATTGTAAATTTTTTTATTACAAAAATAAAAAAATTAAAAAAATGAAGTATTTTTAAGTAGAATCAATTTAGGCACCATTGTAGGAAAGGGGAAAATGATATTTTTCATATTAATTCAGATTTTAAAACCAATTTAAAAGTGTAGTGGAAAATTAGTATTTAGAATTTCATTAATATTTTTGACTTTATAATTTTTCTTAATTAAGTTAACTTTTATTTTCATATATATTCTCGTACAAAATGTCAAGTTTTTGGATTTTAGGAATGATGAAGCAAACATTCTTACAATTTCTTATTAACATTTACAAATATAAAATAAAATAAAATTTTTAAAGAAATAATTGTATGAATTAAGTTATAAATTAAATTTATTAAATGTAGTTATATTATATATATATATATATATATATATATATATATATATATATATATATATATATATATATATATATATATATATATATATATATATATATATATATATATATATATATATATATATATATATATATATATATATATATATATATATATATATATATATATATATATATATATATATATATATATATATATATATATATATATATATATATATATATATATATATATATATAAAGCAAGTGGATAGACGACACTCGCCACTAGCGAACAGAAAAAAACAATCTACCTTAGACGGTCAGAGAGAAAGATGGACGACTAGGAGACCAGTGAGCACCCGTTCACCTTCCTTGTTTCGCACAACGGAACTAAGAACCTTTTAGGTTCAATATGGGCGGATACTCTAAACTGTGTAATTTAGGAAACTGCCCTACCAAATGAAACACCAAGCACAAATGTATTAAAAGATATAATTATAAAATAGAAAAATATCGTATATATATATATATATATATATATATATATATATATATATATATATATATATATATATATATATATATATATATATATATATATATATATATATATATATATATATATATATATATATATATATATATATATAAAAGAAAATCCATACAATAACCATTAAACTCAAAGAAATACCTAAGAATATGATGATAAATATATCAGCAAAAGTGCATTTACAATTTACAATTCTCATTAGAGGCGATTATTTATTATTCTATTGACATTGGTTAAATATCATTCAGGTTACAAACAATAATATAAAAATGAATTAATGTCAAATTGGTAAGGTCGGTAATTAGTAACATAAGTTTTAACTTATCTTAATATCACTCGTGGTACTCTTAAGTAGAATAACCTGGCGAGACTGGAACTTCCCTCGTAATGATTGTTATAATAATAAGCGTGGCCTAGATTATTATAGATCAGCACGGACGGACCATGGAATGGAGGTGAAGTTTACTGCCAGAAAGTGATACCAGATTATTTCTCCAAAGATTAAGTACCAAGTCAATTCTCAATTCTCCAATGTGATAATTGTTACCACAATATATGGCGTTGTAGACTTGGTATAGGGAATGATACCCCAGATTAGTAATAGACACAATACCCTAGACTGGCACCTGTGAGAAATATAAATATTTACCACTGTGCCTCACATTAATTTAGATGATCTTAATTAGGGATGGAGTGAAGTATCGGTATCGGCAAGTATCGGCATATTTTCCGATACCGGTATCGGTATCGGCCTTTTCAGTATCGGTATCGGCAAAATTTTTGGATAAGAGTAAAGTATCGGTAGTAGTATCGGCATATTTTTAGATACCGGTATCGGTATCTGGTAATTTTTAGGTATCGGTATCGGTAAAAATTTTGGTATCGCTCCATCCCTAATCTTAATACATTATTGATTAATTATAAATAAATAAAACCATAAAAATCGGTAACTACCTACCCTTGGAAGGGTAATATGCCGTCTTGGATATTTCAAGTGCTTCGCTTGGAAAAAATATACTTGTATTTATTTATCGCCTGAAATGGGAACGATAACTCAAGATTTTTCCATTAACTCAAAATTGAATTCGATGAATAATAATAAATAAATTTACCATAGGAGAATAATATTAACTCATCTAAGAATATAAACACGTTAACATCATTCCCCCTTCATGCTCTCCATTCAGAGACATCGGCACATGCACAGTAATATGGATTCCAAGCACTGCTCATAATGAAAAAGCGTTACATCATAAAAGGTAAAGTAAGCAGTTAAGTCTATTCTTCAGCGAATATTCCATGCAACCTGAAACTAGAAAAATATACTCTGCAGCAGCTAGCCTCTTACATCATCCCCAACTAAAAATGAGGTCATTTTTACAGAATACAAAATGCAGCAGCCGAGATTGATCTCGCCTCAGACATTACAAAAGATATAAAATATATATCGAGTTCTCGACTCCCGCCAAGGCTCTTTTTTCAATTCATCGAATAAGGTATATCAAAAAATAATCAATTTGGCTTCACAGCATTAGCCAAGAAAATAACTGTAATTTTACGATATTAACATTTTGGTTTTACGAATTAGCCAAAATATTACATGTATATTTAGAATATCACACATGGCTTTACAGCATTAGCCACAATGTGAAATCATATAAATAATACCACCCTTGTACCACTGTGAACACACAAGCTGTCGGCTGTAATTCAACTACATCTTGAAGCTGCAACACCCTGGACGTGATGGTCTCTCGCCCATGAGTATTGCCTCTTTTTGGTGTTCTCACCACAGGGTTTAGCGCAACAGGCAATACTCTGGATGGCCATGCATGGGTGGTGTATAGCCACCGGATGCGATGTTAGATCCAGAATATGCCTGTCCGCGAAAAGGTTCGCAGTCTGCTGGACTTCTTCTTGCGGCTCAACAGCATCCTGTTCCAGTAGAAGGTTAACTGACGCCTCCCCTGGAGACCGCAAGTGAAACTGCCACTAATGTAGTCACGGGTGTGACAGTGGGTAAATCTGCCACCTGCCTACTCTCAGATGCACTCGGGGTATTATGACTTAGGTCAGCGACAGGAGGAGGAACAGAGGCCGTTACCGGTGCAACTGGAGACGACTTATTGCTACTACGAAGAACCAACCAGAGGAGAGAATCGAAAAAATGGTACACTCACAATGGTGTGTAATGTAACCCATCGTGCAACAACTGTTGAAACTCCTGTTTGACACCACGCAAGAACTTAGCATGTGATCCCCTACATGTTGGTAAGCATAAGACGGTATCCACGTAGTTGTTAAAAGCTTGGTTCATCATCAGAATACGCTTCGAGTACAACGAAAAAGCAGAGTCACTCTTTAATGAAAGCGACTTAGAATGCGCTTCCTTCGCTTTCCTGAGCAGAATACTTTTTTGGAAACGGTGATCCCTTTCCCATAAGCGTGATGTATTTCTTATTGTCTATATATATATATATATATATATATATATATATATATATATATATATATATATATATATATATATATATATATATATATATATATATATATATATATATATATATATATATATATATATATATATATATATATAAAAAATGATATTTTCTAAAACCGATATATCGATATATTTTTAACCGATAGTATCAAGGGCAATTTGATATTTTTTTAAATTATTATCGATATTTTTTTAAAATATCGACATTCCTAATGAATTACCAAAGTTGTATTACCGTGGCGTAAACTTCATAGACTTTAATTATATTTTTACTATTGAAGCAGTGTTGCCAGAAGTAGAGAAATATCTTTATGCATAGGGGGTTTTCATTGGAAAAGCACCAAAACATAGGGGAATTTTGCAAATTGAATTAAAATTATCTTTAAAAACAAATTACGCAATATTTTTATATTTTTTATTCATAGCTCTAAGACATCGATCCAATTATATACATCTTTCCAGACTGTAGGGGAATTGTGGGATTGTCGATTTAACATTTTGAGGTGTTTGGGCAGTGGTTTGACGTTTGACCCTTTTTAAGGTTTTCATCAGCACCTTATGTTACTACCTCGCCACATTTGACTTTTATCATTCGCAGTTTGTTCCATCATTTTTTATGAGTGTTAAATATTGCGTTTGTTGAAAGAATTAATTAATTATTAACATTGGTTGCGTACCATAGGGACATAGGAAAATAGAGACAGTAAGAAGCCACAAGGGCATATCGAGACTGTCCCAGTCCAAACAAATAATAATATCAATACTAATACATGCACGAAAGACTAGGCCTATCCCATCCCTAGTTATCAGTTCATTCATGCAAAGATAAAAATAAAGCTAAGCCCAATTATACATGCAATATTCAATGAACCATCACCCACTATAAAAAAAAAAACTGCCTGTTAGGCTTAGTCATAGGCTGATCTAAAACTTTATATACCCGCCAATTTGGCTTGGTCAAGTTATGCTATATAATACCTAAACCATCTATATATCTATCTAGCCCCCTTTTAAATTTGACCTTTGTTGTATTGTGTAATTTGTACAATAGCTGTATATAGTATTGTATAGTACGAGTGCGTGAATTTTTCTAATATTTTTTTACAACTCAATTCTAAGATGGAAAAATATTTTCTTTAAAAAAAAAAAAAAAAAAATCAATACTGATGAAAATTCATAATGAAATTCTTGAACAACATGGTGATAATGTTAAATGAAGGCTGTTTTACAAGTTTTCTTTTCAGTCAGTGAGGCCAAATTTTTCTTAAAAGCAATTTATATTATTGTGAAGCCCCATACCCACATTAGATAAACCCCATTTGCTATGTATTTATGAAGAAACCCTAGCTATGTTACTAGACAAGCCAAAGGCTACTGTGACTTAACTTCCAATTTAGCCTAATTTTGTATATTTAATAAAAATTTCAATTTTAAAATAATAAAATATGTATGGGTGGATAAAGTTAGTTGGGTTAGATTTTAGCTTATATATTTTATATATATATATATATATATATATATATATATATATATATATATATATATATATATATATATATATATATATATATATATATATATATATATATATATATGACATTATTCATTTTAAAGAGAAATGTTTTTATATTTTTTGGTTGGTATTCCTTTGCCATATGACAGGAAGACACTGAATCATTGATTGTCTAAGTTAAAAATATGTCATTTCAGTATCTGATTTTCATTTTATCAACAGCACTCACGGGGTTGGCCGGTACAGGGGGCAGAGCCGACATTAAACTGTTGTATATATTTAGCGGACCAACAAAGGTCAATCAATCTCCTTTTTGGAAAGTACCTATAGAAGGTACTTGTGTCTTGGGTAGCAGGACTGGCATTAGATTTTCCATTCCTTCCCTTGATAGGCTAAAGGCTCCCCTTTGGATAAAATTGGCCCTTTCCCAGTCAAATTCTTGGTTCTTCATGCCCCTAGAGACCATGATTTAAACATAGGAAAATTGGCCTTATCGAAGTAGATGGAAATGATATTCAGGCTATTCTTCAAACTATTCATTCTTTTGGCAATAAAAGCAGCTCCTGGTAAGTATGCATGGTTCATCTCACCTGGTATTTAGTTGTTATTCAAAATATTAACTGGAAATGTAATGTATATTGAAGAAAAATAAAAATGGGTCAGAAAATTAAATTCAGTAAATTAAAATGCACTTAAGGTAGTAAAAATAGATTTTCAAATATCATAAAGCTTGGTTTTTGTCTGTGACTTTAACAATATGGCTTAAGAAATTGGATGGAAGAAGATAATCAGAAAAAATATCAATACTAATATAGGAATATATCAATACTAATCTAACAAACTAGTTCAACTTAACTAGACTTAAAAGGATAAATGTATGCTAATGGCCAGCAAATAATTCAACATAAATAAAAAGTTGCTAAAATGTTCTTATAAGTACTTCAAATATCTAGCAACAACATTATGTAATATTTATAATTTTTGCGATATCATTTTTTGCCAATATCGCTATAAGGCTTAGGTACGTTCAGTATAGTTGGCCTAATTATATCATTTTATAATGAGATTTTTAATACTTCATTTTTAAATTTATTGAATTTGATTCTCCAACACAATTTGTATTCTTTTTCGTCAATATAAAATACATTTCTAGTTTATATTATGAATAACTACTAAATACCAGGTGAGAGATGAACCATGCATAATTTCCCAGCTCCCTGTTAACGGTGGTGAGACTGGCCCTTCTGGGGATGAATGATGCATGTCCTTCATGGACTGCGATTCAAGTATCAAGGCCCTCTCCTTTTTAAGGTCACACAGTATATATTTCCTGTACGCCATTATTCTAACTACTGGCAATGTGAGCATTGTTCTGTTTTTTGAAATTGTACCTGTGGTGCTCCCAGAACCATACTCATACTGACTATGACAATGACCCTTAGTTATATTTGTAAGGAGAACCATCACCTTACTTCCAAATCTTGTGTGGTGTACAATCAAGAACTGCAGATAACTTGTGACACTCCTGTGGCAGTTGGTGGTCTTCATTCCCTTCTAATGGTTGCTTTATGGAAGCTCAGTCTCCCCATTCAGAGTCACCTGTCTAATATGACTCTAGTCAGGTTGCTCCTGCTCCAAGAGTAATTCCTCTGATTCTACCCCTTTCTCAACAGTCACTGTTATATACTGCAGTGACTTCTTATTCAAATACCTTACCTAGTGTGTCAAAAACTAATGTTACTTAAAAGACCATTCGTTTGGCTGACCAGCTGGTAAGAGTCAGGTTACCCCAGATACCCAGGTGATACCCTCTGATGGGACTATGAAAGCCTCCCTTATCCTGAATGTTCCATTTTCATTTGCAATCACCATGCCCTGCAGATTAATGGACCTCCTTTTTTGACTTCTTTGGGTTTTTTGGTATTTAAATTTATTACCACTTTTCAGACTAGTGGCTCTTAGTGGCTCTTTCGTGTGTTTTTTTCAGATATAATGACTTTAATTTCTTTACGTTTTCATAATAGCCAACCCTAACTTTGTCTTGTGGACTTGCAGATCTTCATTACCTACATTTGGTATTTTTCAGAATTATGTAGCTGTTTCTTCTCAAATTTTGGGCCTCTGCGTGACCTGGCTCCAACCTAGGTAGATTATGCTTCTGAAGGGCATTATTTTTGCCACAGTAACCAATTACTTGGGTAGTCACTGGGATTCATCTATTGGGCTCCTTGAGAGAAGTTTGTCTGTGGTGTGCCTAAGAATCGTAATAAACTTAATTCAGTGCTACTATGATTAGGTGTTCATTCTTTTGCCTCATCTCAGGGGGGGAACCCTTGAAGTTGTTACTCGGCTCTAAACTGTTGATCTGGGCATAAGTTACCACAGTGCTCATTCATCCATCAAGTAATTAAGTAAGTCTTTGAATGCAGATGATAATGTGCAACATGCTGTAAAACAAGTGTAGTTGTAAATTTTTATTTTATTTTTTTATTGTTTTTGTTATTTTTTCTTACAAAATCGTTTTCTTCAATTCAATTTACCCAAATAAATTTAATTCAGATCATTTCATCTTTGTAGTTTCGCCAAATTGAAAAAAAAATGCTTCTGAGCGCTAAAAAATTACTTTATTTTCTTGTTATAATCATTGAAATTAATTTTTTATTTTTCTTCAAGGTTTAAGTGTTGAAAGTTCAGATGTTAAAAATATCTTTTTAAATATTTGTTAATAAATTAAGTAACAACACAGAAATAAAATATTTTTAAAGATCGTAATATATTATTCTAAGCCTCATCATAAAGTGACTATATTTACTGATTCTCTTTCTGCTTTTCATGCCCTGAAAAATAACTATTCTGATCACTTTTTGATATACAAATTAAAAAGCAATGCATTCATTTGGTGGGTAGAAGGTTTGGTTAATCTGGATACCAGGTCACATGGGTATTAGCATACATGATAGAGTGGATAGAGCTGCTAAAGAAAGTACAGTATTAGGTTTGTGAATACTTATCAAGTACTCATTAACAGAAATGAACTGTAATTCAGAAATTTTGTGGTCTGCTATGGCAAAGGAAGTGGAATCAATGTAAGGGATTACTTCCAAATATTAAACTATTGTAACAATATTGAAGTTATACTTGTTGAGGTATCAGAATTGAGCAGGTTGTGCTTTCTAGGCTGAAGTTGGAAGCACTACTTTTTGAGATTATTCATTATATGGAAAATTCTATTGTGAGAACTTGTATATAATGTAATGTTAGATTGAAACTAAAGCATATTTTTATAGTATGTCCAGTTTACTCTAAGCAGAGAGTTTTATTGCAGTGAAAGTGTTTGGAATTATCTATATCTTTAACTTGAGTAATATCTTGTGTTCCTTCAGAATTAGTGATACGTTTCCTTAAAAGTACTAACATTTTTTTCATTGCTGTGAATAGATGTTTGAGACTTCCTTCATTGTTGTGATTATCATTTGATGTTTTTATTGTGCAGTGGTTCTTTTTTTATATTGACTTACCATTTGCATGTGCTGATGTCCCAGTTGATGAAGGGCACGAAAAGAGATTCAAGTATTCAAGGATAATGTCTTTGAAACTGTACAGTGTTATAAAATCTTTGTAGATGTACGTCTTTTTTAATTAAATTTTGAAGTTTTTTTTTCTGTTTTTAATGTACAAAATCTTTTTCTGCTCATGAATTTACCCCCCCCCCCCCCAAAAAAAAAAAATAAATAAATAAATAAATAAATAATAATTTCATTATTTTGTTTTTATAGTTTTAATACATTGAAAAAAAAAAAAAAAAAAAAATTTCTCAATTGAACCTTCAGCATATTTCTTTTCACTCCATAATCATCAGTGTCTAAGGGCTTAATGATAAGTGAATGTTTCCCATTTTCTTTCTTAATCTCTCCAATTTCTGTCAGTATTTCCTTCACAATCTTAAAGTACTCTAACTTCTACATACTATTTTTAGAAATACTCTTACAACTTGGCTATATCCACATCTGATCCTAATACTTTAAAATATAATAAAGATCAGTTTCTAATTTCACACAACGTGTGTGAAACCATCTTTCAAATTTATCACTTAGCAAACATGGATAGTTGAAATAAATGGCCAAAAAGTTAGTGGATTTTTGGCTCCTCAAAAGTCTATGACTTTTTGGGAAAAGTTTTATTTTATTTTAAAAGTCAAAATAAATAGGTATAATATTGAAAATAAGACAATTACTTAGGGTATGTTTATAATTGGTTATTTTTTTTTTTTTTTTTTTTTTTTTTTTTTTTTTTTGTACTTTTAAGTTCTTAAATACCAAAAACGCAAACTTTTCTGTTTTGTTCTATCCTAACATTTCTAAACTCTATATATATATATATATATATATATATATATATATATATATATATATATATATATATATATATATATATATATATATATATATATATATATTTTAATTTCCAGAACAAATAGTAAATTGATGGTAGATATGATTTGAGGGAACAATTACATACAATAAAAAAAATTGTAATATTTAAAGAAGATAATTTAGATTTCTTATTAAATATTATTCAGGTAAATGTTTATCTTTCATTTATTGTATAGGATATAGCCTATGTAATGCTGATATATATATATATATATATATATATATATATATATATATATATATATATATATATATATATATATATATATATATATATATATATATATATATATATATATATATATATATTAGGGATGGAGTGTAAGTATCGGTATATTTTCAGGTATCGGTAAAAATTTTGGTTAAAATGGTAAAGTGTCGGTATCGGTATATTTTCAGGTATCTGGTATCGGTACCTGTAAATTTTAGGTATCGGTATGGTATCGGTAAAAATTTTGGTATCGCTCCATCCCTAATATATATATATATATATATATATATATATATATATATATATATATATATATATATATATATATATATATATATATATATATATATATATATATATATATATAACTGTGTAAAATTTTAGACAGTAAAAAAACCCCACAGGAAATAAAAACAAAACAATTATAATTGGAGCAAGACTTTCAAAGGGATAGCCACCCTTCCTCTTTCAGTCTTTAGTTTATTAAAAGATTTTTTAAAAACAAAGAAAAGAATAAAAATAATTAGTTGGTAGTTTAAATAAAATTGTTAAGACCTTTAAGGAAACTTGAAAATTTTGAAAAATTTTTAACAATATCGTAAAATCATCCAATAAAACGATATTATTATAAACATTAAAATTATTTACATTTTTAATTAAAAAAGATTCTATAAACTGTCTTTTAAAACATTATCTTCTTTTATTAATAACTTCATCTCTTCTAGTCCAATTCTATGATTATTAGATATCCGATGCCTATGTAAAGCAGAATTTTCATCTCCAACTTGAAGCGAATATTTATGTTGGTATTTTCTTCTTTTAAAATCCACCGTCTCACCAATATAAACACTATCGCAATCTTTGCAAGGGACCTGATAAACACCTGCATTATGTTCGTCCTTTGTTATCAAGATTTTTTGTCTATGAAAAAACTTTTTGATATTTGTTGGGACACTCGACACCAACAAAAACTCCTCTTGGTAAAAATTTTTTAATGTGGTGGTCAGTGGGTACGTTTACTATAAACTTAACTATATCAAACTTAAGGCGATTTTCTCTCTCTCAATATTTTCATTTACATTTTCAATCTCATTTGAATTGAGCATCGATAGGTGTTGTCATCAATGGTAAAATTCAAAATTCCACTAGAGACCAAATCTAATCCTTTTTGCTTTTTAACACCTCGTAATCTTCATTTTGATAATTTTAACGCTTTATTTATGAATTGAGAAGGATATCCAAGAGTTTTAAAAATCTTTCTAATGTGCTTAATCTCCTCATCCAAATATTCCAGACTACAAAGTCTAAAAGCTCTTAAAATGCCAAATTTCATGTGGGACTCATGACAAGAGGGCCAATGCACATAGCTATCAATATGTGTATCCTTTCTAAAAACTTTAAAAGCTAATTCTTCTCAATTATCAAAAACAAAAAAAATTTTCTTTCAAATTAAAAGTACATCTAAGAATGGCAGACAGCCATTTTGCTCCAATTCAAGTGTAAATTTTATTTGAGGAACACAATCATTCAACTTCGAAAGAATGGTGGTAGGCTCCACTTGATCAGGTAGTACGACAAATACATCATCAACATATCTTAAAAAACATGATCAAGAAGAAGCTGAAGTTGCTGAAGCTACATGGCCAACTTCCAATTCCAGAAGCAAAATTAGCCTTTGCTAATATATCTAAATTCCTTGTACGAGTCTTCTACCATGACAACAATCCATTAACATATGGAACTCCTGGAATACAATTTAATTATCTTGAACCGTGTAAAGAGAAAAGCATCAAAATAAATATCGTCAACATTTGTCAATTAACCATTGACGAACTTGATGAATTATTTAGCGCTGATGAAGAGGTTATAATTCAAGAACAATTCAAAGACAATGTTCTTTGTAAACTGAGAAGAGCAATGAATCCCTACGAAAATACAACCTTTCGTGAACATGGATTACAAATATTTCGCCCATATCAACAACATCTTTTCTTGTTTGGAGACTTAATCTTCATCCAAAACAAAAACCACTCTGCGAATGGTTCTATCCATGCCTCTTCTAATTTGGTTAGTTTTGGATTTACATTTGCAAAATGGTCATTCAGGAACACCAAAACTTATTGCATTGGTGAGAGAGGACTTTTGGCATCCAAGACTTGCTAATGCTGCCCGCGATATTTGTAGGTCTTGTATGACATGTCAATTGAACAAAAATAATCCTACTGTGACTATTCCGCCAGTCATGAAGATAACGTCTTTTCCATTCGAATTGTTAGCGGTTGATTTATTACAATTACCGCGGACTTTTCGAAATCACTCTTATGCTCTTGTAGCGATTAGTCACTTTACTAAATATCCTTTTGTAATTCCCATGAGGGATAAATCTGCAAAAACCGTAAGCACTATGTTGAAATTTAAAGTTATTCTGTTCTTGCCGCGTGTTCCGCAGAAACTTCTTTCAGATCAAGGGACTGAGTTTACTTCAGTACTTTTTAACGAAGTATTGGAGGAATTTGCCATTGAGCATTTGTTGGCATCTAGTCATCGGCCACTAAACGAATGGAGTTACGGAACAGGTGAACCGAACCATACTTCAAATATTGCGAATGATGATTCAACAAAACCCAACTGATTGGGATTTACAACTCCTGTAAGTAGTTGTAAAATACTTGGCATTCAGCAATCAAGTCAACTCCAAGTGACTTCTTAGTTCAACAACAACATCCGTGTGCAAGGAGAAATCCTTGTTTACGACAATATTGGAAGTCACCTGCTGAAAAATTTTTACCTTTCAACCTTGGTGATAAAGTCGTGTATAGGTCTTTATTTCAAGGGAATCTTGTAACCAACAAGTTTAAACCTAGATTTAAGGGACCGTATGTGATTACTAAAGTATACGACTCAACACTCGCATACGATATAGCTAAATATCCCATCAGTAATAAAGGGGAAGTTGTCATACGGGCTCATTTTTCACAACTCCGGACATGGGTTGATGTTCCCAGGTATCTCTTACGAAATCCTTATTTCCGCCAGAATCAACATCTTCAACAATCAATGAAGAACAGGGGGAGATATCAAATGAGGAGTCATTGACGAATACGTCGCCGACTCCAATGGTTTTACCTGAGGATGACAGTGACGATGATGATGATGATTTTTCATTTCAACTCGTTGAAAAGGATCATCACTTATTGGAGGAGTTGATGAAGATCGGCAGATAAAAGCTCAGGAAGAGATATTTAAATTGATCAATGCCGATTATTCAACTTTCTTGTCTGATTCATATCGAGTTCTACAAGAATCTTTTGACTTAACAATAGGAACAAATGCAGATTTCCAGGTTAACTCCGGATCAACCAGGTCGACCGACGTCTCTAACATAGCCGATATCAATACCACAAGCTTCACGCAGACAGATCTAACAATACCTTCAGAAGAGGAGGAAGAAGAAGAGGATGTGTTCAATGCAACTATTGAAGAATCATTTGAAGGGTTTTGTCCGTTGGATTATTCGGAAGATCAGGATTCATTCGAGGAATTTGTGCCTAAGTCTCTTTCCACCATAATGGAAGAACCTGATAAATATTATCAGCTACAATTCAACAGTGAGATCAGCGATAATTCGGCCGAATCTTTTGAGGGATTTAGTCCGAAAGGGTTTTTCATTGAGGAGGACTACATGGAACTTCAAGGACCTGTAGAAGCATCTCCATTGGAGGAAGAACGACAGATGAACGTCACTGGTTTAACAGTAATGTATTCAACTGAAGAAGAGCTTTCCCCACGACGATTGCGATCCCATGGAGAAGCCCAAAAACATGAATACATCATGAATCATCCCATAGATTATCGTCCACGAAAAGAAAAATATATGTGAAAGTGCACAATGAAAAGTGATAGTGGCCGAAAGTGTGGAAAGTGATAAAAAAAAAAAAATCTTAAATTCATGTAATGTAGATAATCAAATTAATAGCTTGTTAATAAAGTTACTAAGTTTCACTACTGTTGATTAATAAATTAAATACTGCTTAGATTAACAATTCTTGCATAGGGTCTAAGTAGTATAATAATTAATTGTAGTTAATATAGTTTAGTAACTAGTACATTAAATGTACTAGTTACTAAACTATATTAACTACTATTAATTATTATACTACTTAGACCCTATGCAAGAATTGTTAATTTAAGCAGTATTTAATTTTTTAATTAATAAACATCGAATATTGAATCTAAGCAGTATTTAATTTATTAATTAATAAATATTGAATATTGCATATAACCAAATAAAATGTATATATTATGATATAAAATGTATATATTATAATATAACAAAAATTTATGGATGTCTTATAATGATATATTATCTTTTCAGTCTTAATATGAACGGAATGAAGAGACTGCTTTTCATAGGAACTCCCGAGGTTGGTCCCTTGGGAAGGATGAAGGAACAACTTCAGCGGATTTATGAGGTTGAACTTTTCGTGTCGTGCTATCCAAGCGCGGACTTGTTAACCTTGGGGCGACATCTTGCCACTTTTTTAAAGTCCAAAGGACCGGTGGATCAAATATATATTTTTGGTCTAACGTGTTCCATTTGGAAGAAGGTCTCTTTAGCCAAAGACGACGATTCGATCAATGTCCTTACATGGAATTCATCATGCAACTTCTCCTTTGTTCCTATTCAGATGAACGCTATCGTGAGCTTAGCGGTTCGGTCTAACCCTGCCGTGAGGGTGTATCTAGTTATTCCCACTATGAAGGACATTGCTTCTTTCAATGAGGCCTACCTCAAACGCCAAGGCCGGGAAGACCTAATACCCTCACTTGAAGAACATCCTCAGTTCCAACGAGCCTTTCTCAACAAAAAGGCTCGTGAGATGTTCGATCAGACGGTTGAACTACAGGGTAACAACTTACATTGGGTTCAAAAGCGGACTTTCTCTATGAAAACCGTTTTTGACCGATACTATAACAACAATAGTCAAGGCAACCCTCATCATCGATTCTGGATGGGAGAATCTGATAGGTTGGGTGCTCAGGATCTGTGTTATGATGGTCTACATTACACAGGAATCGCCTTTGAGGAGATGTTCGCATTCTTGAGTCTGAATAACTTCAATAAACGAGCTCAAGGAAATAGACCAGTTATAACCACTGCCACCCCAACAATCGCTACTACAACATCAGTGGTTGTTGAGGAAATAGAGTCTACCTCTGGGCCTTCGGGTATCCATGAGCGAATAGAGTACCATAAAACTCGTCCACCAACTTCCAAGCCACAGGAGAGTTGTTCGAAAAATACTCTTCCGATCTCAACAATGGCATCAACCTCCAAACCTAAAAAACTTAAAGGACTAATGAGGTTTAATAAAAAATTGAAGATGCGACTTCAATCTGCTAAGCAGGGAGGATTCTTGAATAAGTCGACAGGCAATAACACTACAACTTCACCGTCGACTATGTCACCAGAATATATTACCTTCATTGCAGTACAAGCATCTAAATTCTGGAGGTTTGCGAAAGAACAGAACATCTCGAAAGAAGTTGCTCTAAAAGAATTTAATCGATCTTACGAGCAGGTGACCAAAATGGATCACTGAGATTAAAGTTCTTTCGTAGGTTAGAGAGGTGAGATGTAACTTGGCTGATAGGGAACTTTAAGTCTGTCATTTTTTCGTAACACATTCCAATCTTCTTCATAAACAATTCTTTCCTTGACACATTTACAAACTTTACAAACTTAATAAATTGTTAAACATTATTAAATAGCTGAATCACCAGTGTTGAAACCACCTACAAATTGGTCAACACGTAAGTAAAAGTTTACTGGTTAACTAGTAAATAGTTTAATAATAAATAAATTTTCTATAAGGAAATTTTCAAAATTTCAGTTCCAAACCAGGAACTACAAATTCTCACTTGGGAACCATAAATTATTCGATTTGATTTCAATCATCACTACTTCTACAACCGGTTCCAAATTTACCAGCACCGGGGAATCTTAGTCAACTGACCTTTTCCTCATTTATAAAGTGACGGCGGGTGGTTCCTTGCTTCGACAAATAGTCATTAAGGAACACATATTCACGTCAGTTTCACATCAACCCTACGCCCGAATCTGCATTGTTTCTTCGTTTATAGTTCCTTATTCTGTTTATATTTCGTCCGTGTAAGGGGTTTGTATGTTTCCAAATTAGAAACCAAACTTCATTACCAATAAAACGTCGTTAGTAAACCTCAATAATAATAAAAAAGTTCGTTTTAATTGTTTTTTCCTTGGCCCTCCAATCTTTGTTCTTTGTGTTATCATAAAACTGCTGTTAGTTGTTCCTTTTGGTGATCCCCTTTGCCCTTGCAAAGAATCTGAGTATCTTCGTTTCATAAAGACGGATGATCGTTCCATAAATTCAACGCCCATCTGAAAAGGACGACACAATCAAATCAACCTCATCAGACTATCTCAAAAAGTGAGTAATAATACCGTTTATTTATTTCTTTAAATTTAAACTGTAAAGCTAAAATAATATATATATATATATATATATATATATATATATATATATATATATATATATATATATATATATATATATATATATATATATATATATATATATATATATATATATATATATATATATATATATATATATATATATATATATATATATATATATATATATATATATATATATATGTGTGGACTGACCGGGGCCCCAGCAAACCCCAGCCATTTTTACTAGCCCTGGCTAAAAATTAGGGAAAACCGGGGTTTGCCTGCTGGAGTTAAAATGGCAAATTATACTTATTAATCGTGGATTAAATCAAACAAAATATAAGAAATTAAGATTTTTTTCTTGCTTTTTTAATATTTTCTTTCTCTTTTCTGTTTTGACCACTCCACTTCTGTCGGGAATGTTCATCTTTGTGTTTTCATTTTAGATGCTCCCATAAAGATTAAGTTGAAAAATTTTAATTGAGACACTTGGGAGTTCTCTTCTAATTTCCTGACTAAAGATGTTACATTTAGCTATTTTGAGCCTATCCTGAAACATTGTAAAGTACTCCCATACTGCAGAAGCTGATCTTTCAGTCATAGTGACTGAAAGTATAGACAAAATAATAATTTTGAATTAATGTAGGTAAATGATACAAGTTTGTTACACAGTAATAAAATAACAAATGATATGTATAAATACAGGTTATATTTTAATTTTATATCTTACATTTTTTCAAACTTTAACTTAGGGTCTTACCTAAGCAAACCTGTTGAATTACTATTGTGTGAATCAGAAAAAAAAAAAATCGTTTATTTTTGTAATTTTTTAAAACTTTTATTAAACAAAATCTGTAATTTTCTGAAATTTCTTCAGAGAAAATGCATATAATCATTAATTTAAGTGAATGTTGACTATTCTACTCCTTCCTTACAATTAAATAAATCTCAATTAAAATTATATCAATTTTTTAACCTAAAATTTCAGTGCTTTTGACCTCTTTACAAGTTTTAGGCAACCCCAGCCAAATCCCTAGCCCCGGTTGGTCTCTCTCTCTCTCTCTCTCTCTCTCTCTCTCTCTCTCTCTCTCTCTCTCTCTCTCTCTCTCTCTCTCTCTCTCTCTCTCTCTCTCTCTCTCTCTCTCTCTCTCTCTCTCTCTCTCTCTCTCTCTCTCTCTCTCTCTCTCTCTCTCTCTCTCTCTCTCTCTCTCTCTCTCTCTCTCTCTCTCTCTCTCTCTCTCTCTCTCTCTCTCTCTCTCTCTCTCTCTCTCTCTCTCTCTCTCTCTCTCTCTCTCTCTCTCTCTCTCTCTCTCTCTCTCTCTCTCTCTCTCTCTCTCTCTCTCTCTCTCTCTCTCTCTCTCTCTCTCTCTCTCTCTCTCTCTCTCTCTCTCTCTCTCTCTCTCTCTCTCTCTCTCTCTTCTCTCTCTATATATATATATATATATATATATATATATAATATAAATATAATATAAAAAAAAAAAAAAAAAAATATTTTTTTTTTTATTTTCTTTAAAGTTGAGGGAAAAGGGTATTTGTGTGAATGTCTTTGATGTGTGTGTATGTAAGAATGTCTTATATCTTATTATCAGCCTCTGAGCTAATGTTAGAAAACAGAAGATAGTTATTTATTTTTCAAATTTTTCAGAGGGTTGGATGTTGTACGAAGGGTAGGGGGGGGGGGGTTCACACAACCCTATAATTTGACATGTAATGTTGCATTATCATCCTGACATCCGTGCACACCAGTAGTTTCTGTAAAAAAAAAAAAAAATTTTTTTATATATATATATATATATATATATATATATATATATATATATATATATATATATATATATATATATATATATATATATATATATATATATATATATATATATATATATATATATATATATATATATATATATATATATATATATATATATATATATATATATTCAAGAACTGATAATGCTTCCTGAGCAAGCACTTCACCAGTGGCACCAGAAATAGAAGTTATTCAATGGGTCAGATGGGTCCCAGATTTCCCTTTGCTATTAACAGATTCCCCATTAGATGACTGTATTTCATAATATTAACATTAGAATTTTCTTGTCAGCCTTTCCATCCATAACAGCACAAATAAACTGAGTATATTCACAAAATTTATCGTCTTCACCAAAAACCCTTACACGTGATTTTGCCTTATCTAATTTGCATTTGTCAATTATGATGCGATTGATATCGACTTTAGGTCTTAGTAAGTGTAACGCATTTGGCAAGAGCTGCACAAAGATTAGATGAACAAGTTCCATAGCATATCTGAGGAAATAAAAGAAAATTTACCTCGTAATTAGAGGAGCTACTAGTGTGCTCTGGTGACTTTGTAGAAACTTTAGAATGTCCATTTAATTCAATATTTTCCTATGATAGTCCTTGTTGATGTTCGTATATTGGTTTCCTCTTTCTTTTTGCAGCGGTTCGTATACTGAAGAAAGCCGGTTTGCTCTTTTAGGTCTCGTTTTAGATCTCTGCTCTCATAGATATTTTCTATTTTGTTTGGAACCTTTGCAATTTTATGGCAGTCACAAATATTAAGTTACTATATACGCTTCTCAAAGGAGCAAACCGGGCTTTCTTCAGTATACGAACTGCTGCAAAAAGAAAGAGGAAACCAATATACGAACATCAACAAGGACTATCATAGGAAGAAATTGAATCACTACATCGTACAATATTTAGAGAACAGTTGCAGCAAGAAATATTGAAAGTTTCGTCAAAGTTTGTATCCAGATTATTTTTGGAGTGCCCTGAAAATCTTTCACTAGAGTCAGACGATCTTTAACTTTTCTATAAAGGAAAATGTTAGTAAGAAGAGATCATAGCTTTTGGATTACTATCGACCAAATAGAATTTACATCATTTACAATTTGTTGAATATCATCCTAATATTCGGCATTAGGGTTAATATGCGTAATGAAGTAGTAATTTATTGTTTTACCTACCTGTACGTACTTGGTTGGGTCCATCATTATTAATTCACATGGACCATGTCCACATTTTTCGTCACCTTTCTTTCTGGTCATAGACTAACATTAGTCTTGTTTGAAACTAGAGATAACAATTAATAGATAAAATTCTATATGTAAGCCGATATATATATATATATATATATATATATATATATATATATATATATATATATATATATATATATATATATATATATATATATATATATATATATATATATATATATATATATATATATATATATATATATCGGCTTCTTCAGTACAGCGGTAGAGCATTCGCCTAGCAAGCGAGAGTACCAGGGTTCGAGGCCTGGTCGGGGCGGGAAAGGTGAGCGGTTTCTCCTTGCGCTTAGCTCCGAATGACTCAGTCGTTAAACGAGTACATTAGTGAAGAGCTCTTGTCACTGGTGGGAAATAATCTAAGGAGCAATAGACCTGGTCCAGCCAGTAGTATAAGCCGTGGGCCTGGGAAACCGAAGGATCTTTCTCGAAAGACCCCACTAACAGGACATAAGTCCTTCCAGGGGGATGAAGATTATAATATATATATATATATATATATATATATATATATATATATATATATATATATATATATATATATATATATATATATATATATATATATATATCTATATCCTCTCCCAGGAAGGGTTTTCACCCTGTCAGTGGAACCAGCATCTTTCCCCATTTGCTTGAAGAAGTTCTCCCAGAGCCCTCCAAAAGATCAAGTTCTTCGGCTCGCCGGTCCCCATGCCGGTCCATGAGTCCTATCCAGACTCTTCAGGTAGGGTTTTCACCCTTTCAGTAGGACCAGCATCGTTCTCAAACCAACCTCCAAACACTCTCTAGGGGTCTTCAAAAGATTGCGCTTCTCCGAGCAATGGTTCCCAATGCTGGTTCTGGATAGTTACAAGCCGTTGACAGAGAAATCACAAGGCCGGATGGCTAGTCCTGTCGTCCTTGCATTTATTTCTCTTCACATGATCCGATCCTGTCGTCGATATATATATATATATATATATATATATATATATATATATATATATATATATATATATATATATATATATATATATATATATATATATATATATATATATATATATATATATATATATATATATATATATATATATATATATATATATATAATATTATAATGATGAAAATTAAGGACACCTTAATCATATATTTTATTAGGGCGTTTCAAATCAATATAATTAAAATATAGCTAAAATGAAATTAAAATAAATATAACGAACTATTAATGCACAAGTATATTTTACTTAGATGAGTAAAATATAAATTTAAAAAAATTAACACCTCAATTCATAGTGCCTTGCAAGCACGAAAGACTTCTTAGTCGAAGAACATGATTGTCTCCTCAGTGCGTCAGTTTCTCCACTATCTTCACTCTCGTAGAAAACATTACTCTATGTTGTAAACCTTCTTATGCCGGGTTTACCGGCACATCATCGCCGACCTGTCCATCTTCAACAGTGGCTCACTATTTGCCTTCCTTTTTAAGAACTTGACCTGATCAATGCCATATAATTAAACTTTAGGTATCTCTATTGTCCAATAACTCTAGGACCGCTCATAAAGCTGGGTTTTCCAACCTAGTATGGCCGCTACCCCAGTGAGCGTCGTTGGTTCTGTAAAAAAAAAAAAATTAACCCAGTTAGAACAGATTCTGCATTTAGTCTAAGGCTTCCTCCTGTTGTTAGTGTACTGATATAGTATAACGGAATATCCTGTTTGCTATGTAGTTTCTGTACATGTATTCAAAAAATAACTATTACTAACAAAAATAAAATTATTATTATTATCATCATTATTTATCTTTATTATTGTTATTGACATTTGTTACCATTATCATTATATAATATATTATATATATATATATATATATATATATATATATATATATATATATATATATATATATATATATATATATATATATATATATATATATATATATATATATATATATATATATATATATATATATATATATATATATATATATATATATATATATATATATATATATAATATATATATATATATATATATATAATATATATTTCTAGATCACAATGAGGATTTCTGCAGAAAAGATGAAGTTTGTTCTTCGGCCTTCGGTGCAGACCTTACAAAATATATTCGCAAAATATAACTATGAAATTCGTGTAGCTGGAGGAGCAGTAAGAGATCTGTTAATGGATAGAATTCCAACTGACTTGGATTTTGCCACAACAGCCACCCCTAATGAAATGAAGAAAATGTTTACAACTGAGGAAATACGTATGATAAATATAAATGGTGAAAAACATGGAACTATAACAGCCCGAATTGAAGAGGATAATTTCGAGTGTTCTACTTTGCGTGTAGATAAGATAATAGATGGGGGGCGTAAAGAGATTGAATTTATTCGTGACTGGAAACAAGATGCCAATAGACGAGATTTAACGGTCAATGCCATGTTTTTGGGTCTGGACGGAACGGTTTATGATTTTTTCAATGGAATTCAACATTTAAAGGAAAGAATAGTCAAGTTTGTTGAAAATCCTGATGCCAGAATCCAAGAGGATCCCCTCAGAATTATAAGATATTTTCGGTTCTTTGGTGCTTTAGCCAATGACCCTTATACACATGATCCTGAAGCTATTGCATCTATTATAAGAAATGGCGAGGGGCTTTCACGAGTGTCAGGGGAAAGAATTATTACTGAATTTAGGAAAATTTTAACAGGAAGATATAATTTTGAAATGCTTTCTAAAATGATTGAGTGCAAGCTAGGTGGTCACATTGGTCTTTCTCGCGATTTTGATTGTGAAAATCTTTCCAAAATTTACAAGTATATAAAAGATACGGATTATCATTATTGTCTTCTTTTAGCTGCCGGTATGACAGACGTAGAGGAAGCAACTACTTTTATTAATAGGGTCAAAGGAACTAATAAAGAGAAAGAAATGTTACTTTTTATTATTAAATATAGACAATCATATTATAATATTCAGTCATTAAAAGAAGTTAGAGATTTGTTAGTCGATTTCGTTTACAAAGAAAAGAAAGGTCATAGTCTTGCATTAGATCTTTCTAAGCAACTTTTACTATATGTTGGAAGGAAAGATCTATTGAACGAAGTAAATGAAAATTTAATTCCATATTTTCCAATCAGAGGAGGTTTACTTGTGGATAAAGTCGAAAATAAAAAGTTTATTCAGAGAGAATTAAATAAGCTCTTAGACTTATGGAAAGAATCCGACTATATGTTGAGCAGAGACGAACTATTGAATAAAGTATAATGCATTTAGAAATTTTTTTTTTCATTCCTCTTTTTCTATAAAATAATTCCAATAAGTTTATGCTTGTATCTTTATTTTTTTTATTGTCATAAAACTTTCACCATTCCTTCTGAACCCTTTGTGTAACCATCACCTTTTTTTCATACACGTTTTCTCCACACGCTTGGCTTTCTTTGTAAGTGTTCTTCTGATACTCTTAGATCTTCCTCTTCATTCTCTTCCTGAGGGTTTCATGCAATAGCATCTGTTTTGATAGGGCCTCGTTTCCCCTTTAAAAAATAGTTTGAAATGTTTATATTATAAAGCATAATTAATTTGAGGATATCTGTTAGCATATTTCAAGAATAGGCAAATTTGGAAAACGTATTAAAATTCTTGTGTATTCTCATTTACATCAGTTATTATTTTTGTGATTTCCTATGACAGGAAAATAACATTAAAATCTCTACAATTTTTTTTAATGTAGTTGCTAATAAATGAAAGATTTGCTAATCAAATCGAACCTTTTCATAATTGTATAAGTTATTAACTGTGTTTGCAGATTGTATAAAGAATGCGAAATACAAAACTTTAAAGGGGAAAATTTCATTTTGGATTGCTATTCGATTTTTATTAAACACTTAACTATTTGAATGTAATGAGAGAATATTAATGTAAGTGAACGTGCATTAATAACTTAAAAAAAAGTGTGAATATAAGTGAAAGACAAGTTCGGTAACCTTCGAATCCGAATCCATCCATTTTTTAATTTTTCGAGTCCGAATCAGGCTAGTTTTAGGATTTCTCAAATCCGAATCCGTTTGCTTGAATATTTCAATTCCTAGTAAGTTTGAATTCCACAAATTTGACATCATTAAAATATATTATGAATTTTTTTTGTTGCTAACTATGGTATATTCAACATATCTCTACAATTAGGATATCTACTTTTGGATGTAATCATCTTTTTGAATATTTGCATGTGTTTGAGTTGACTTACTTATAAAACACTAGTAAAAATGTAAAATCAGATCTGAAAAACTCGCTACAGTTTCCCACGATTGAAGTGAATATCTTCCAGAAATTTGTTGTTGTTAACTTTGGTATTAACCGAGACCTATTTTTATTTTGAGGTATCTCATATATGAATATTTGGGAGTGGAATTTTAAACTCAGAATCAATAGTTAGAGCTGATTGACTGTCTTGACTCTGAACAGTCTACCCTAGGATTAATTTGCTTTTATTACAAGCGAATAGGTGCTAAGTAGCTTAAATTTTCACGTTTTATATTTTGTGATAAAAAATATAAGATATAGGCAGGCCAGTTTCCAGGACGGCCTACGCCCGTCGTGGGGCGTCCTAGTGACATTTTAGAAATTAGAACAATTGCAAAAAAGTATATATATAAACCTTTGAGAGTTTCTATCTTAATCCCTTTATTTTCTACTTCATGAGACGTTTTAGTCCCCTTTTGAGAAACTGGTTTTATATAAAGATTTATTAGAATATATAAATCAATGTATCTGACCAAAAGGATGAAATAGACTCTATTTACAAGGGAATAGGTGCTAAGCCCTTGAAAAGAGCTCTGCCCGTGAGTGGTGGAGTTCTGTAAAAAAAAAAAAAAAAAAAAAAAAAAGTAACATTTTCACGTTTTCCATTTTATATTTTATAATAAGAAATAAAATGAATAATGAGAGTTCAAACCAAGTACAAATTTATAATATGTTTTTCTTATTACTACTAAAGTTAATTTAGTAGTATTTGAGATTAAATTATACAAAAAGTTAAAAACAAAAAATTAAATGATCTCAATGAAGTATACAATATTGTATATTTTGTCACACGGGAAAGTAGATGCATTTCAGAGAAGCAATTTTTACAGGGTTTTCTTCAATCTGATGTGACAATATTTATTTTATTGTATAAGAATATTGTGTAATAATTACACACAATTCATAGTGAAAATAAATTAGTACTACGAATATGAAAATTTCGATCCATAAAATGCCTATGATGTTAATTTTTAGCAAATATTTAGAGGGTAAGTCGAACTTCCATTTTTATCATGCTCACGCAAAGACCAGCTTGAAACTAAGTAACTATAAGCCTAACTGGCATTTTTGTAGTGGCTGTTGGATCATTGTATTGTATTGTTGTATCATTGTATATGCATGTGTAATTAGTCGTATAATGTCACTTATTAGGTTTACTAAATATATGTAGGAGCTTAGTTTTATTTTTATCTTACTTTGCATGAATGAACTGATAACTAGGGAAAGGATAGAGTTAGTCTTTGTTGCATGTATTAGTATTATCATTAATTATTTGTTTTGACTGGGACAGTTTCGATAGGTCGATGTGGTTTCTAACTATCTCAATTTTTCTAATGTTCTATGTGAATAATGTGTTGAAACCTCTCACCTGGAGGAAGAAAGTCACCAAGAGGAGCCTTGGTGTGTTTGTGTGTCTTCTTCCTTTGGATAAGGAGAGGCAATCGAGTGCTGTCCTGATATGTCTATGCATGTTCGGTTACACGAACCTGGAAGCCTATGAGCTTCTGCGTTGCCGAAATACCTGGATGAGACAGATCTTGCAAAGAGTTGAAGACTTGTTTCCTGAAGGATGAAGGAACAAGAGGACGAGGAGAACCAGTAGACATATCACAGACAAGTTGTCGGATGATATTTGGCTGTTGAAGTTGCAGCAGAGAAGAATCATCTTGAAGAAGAGTGTCCTCCGTTTCCTCAACAGACCCATGTTCTCAAAATTGACCGGGGATATAGAGAAGAATGTGCATTAATCTCCCCGAAAGAGGGCATCTGTGGTGGTTGTTAATGCCATGAATATGACTGATGTCCATGGTGAACTGCAAGATATATTCAATGTGGTGTGCCTCGCTAAGAGAATCACGTTAATTGCGAAACTGCATAGCGAACATGATAGGTTCCCTAGCAAAAAATGTTCAATGGTTCCTATTAAATTTCCAATTGGCTCCTATAAGACCAAATGAGCCTGTTTCCTGTTCGGAACCCATATGAGGACCAGTCATTTTGTAAGATCAGTTTTTTTCATATGCCCATAGAAAAATTTCCCATAAGGTATGAAGAGTTCCCTATGAAGCTTAAGGAAAAATATTTTAAAAAAAATTAAAAAACATTTATTAAACCAATTAATAAATGTAAAATTAAAAATAAATAAACTATAGCCTTTAGCGGTCATTTTCCCTGCTTGTTTACCGTTAACTATGTATCATATTTGAATGCGAAACTTAAAGTATATTACTAATCTGATATTTTTCGGAAATGAAGTCGCGCCATCTGTTGAGCTTGAAATTAACCGGTGAATCCTTTGAGATTTTTTAAATAATTTTCGGGTCTAGTTTCAAATTTTCCTTTTACGTAAACTTTTTGAAACATTTTTGTTTTTTATTATTTATGGGAAATAAAATATAACATTAGTTTCAAAAAATTACGTTTTCTATATATCGAAACTTTAATCGAAAATTACAAAATTTAAGTAAAATATAATATGATTATCCATATTTTTAATAATAATAATAATAATAATAATAATAAATATAAATATAAATAATAACAATAAATAAAAAATCAAGAAAATAAAAATAAAAAAAAGCATGGTTTCTGTAAAAACAAGAAATAATCATTTTAAATATCAATTGATTTAAATTTTAAATCATTTGATTCTAATACTCGAAAGCTACTTTGAGAACTATAATCGAAAATAACAATATATAATCCACAAATTCTCTTTATATCCTTTATAAATTAGAGATTTCAGAAAGTACACGATTAAAACCGATTTTTAGGAAACATTTATTTGCCGCTTGCCTAGGCTATCATATGTGCTTTAGCCTTAAAAGTTAGCGGGATTAAAATTGTGTTGTGAATTTTTTGTTTTTTGTTTGGTTTTTTGTTTTGTTATGAACTACGTGATGATCAGTGAAGGAAATAAAATTTCATTGTTACAGTTAAAACCGATATATAATTAACGATTCTTATTTTATTTTTCTTAATTTCATAAAAATTTCCAACATTTTATCTAATTTGGATTTTATTAACCCTTGTACAAATGGTTAATATATATATATATATATATATATATATATATATATATATATATATATATATATATATATATATATATATATATATATATATATATATATATATATATATATATATATATATATGGTAATTCGATCTGGTACGATTCCTCTCTATTTTTCATTATATTGAAAATATGAAGTCAAAATATGTTTAAATGCATTCTACACATACTATTACTCTATGTTAAAGTAATATATATATGTAAAAAAAAAAAAAAAAAAGCATTTTTACTCCGAATGGGGAAGCAACTATTTTCGACTCATTCGTTTGTACAAAAATAAAAATAATACCAGGTTGCTATATTTGCCCTTCGACTTCCTTATTTTCTGCAATGTACTGTAATTAAAGGGGTATAGATTAAGAAGTTTTCTGACCTTTGATATATGGAAATATCGATTTATCATTGAAAATTATTTCACATTTGTATTATTATTATGATTTAGCTTTCATTTCATTTTGCCTATTAATATTACTACTGTTGTTATTAGTATTCTATTATTTTTTAGTTTTCTAGCATACTTAGTTTGACTTCTAACCTGAATGACTGATGTTGCTGTGTTATACAAGACTAACTGATAAATGGGATACAGGCATATATATAATATATATATATATATATATATATATATATATATATATATATATATATATATATATATATATATATATATATATATATATATATATAGTTCACCATTTAATTATATTTTCTTTTCTAAATATAGAAAATGAAAATTTCCGAACGTAGGCAAATGTTGCTAGAAAAGAAAGAATTGGGCAGTTTAAAAGATAGTCAATTTTGTTTATGCACTATAAATATTTTTGTTAATTTTTTTTTTATTATGTATTTATTAGAGATGGAGCGATACCAAAAATTTTATAGGTACCGATACTTTATCCATACATATACCAAAATTTTTACTGATACTGATACTAAGATTTTCAAAATCCCTGATACCTGAAAATATACTGATACATCACTCCATCCCTAGTATTTATATTACTCCTGTGTGGAAGAAAAGTATGTGTAGAATACATTTTAATATATTTTAACTTAATATTTTCAATATAGTTAAAAATAGAGGTATCATTACAAATTGAATTAATTCCATATAGTTAAAAATAGAGGTATCATTACAAATTGAATTAATTCCATATATATATATATATATATATATATATATATATATATATATATATATATATATATATATATATATATATATATATATATATATAGTTAAGATTTTTTACCTGGTATTTAGTTATTAGAAATGGGCTAGATAGTGAATTTGCTGGATATAGAGGGATTCCAGAAAATTTTAAAAACTGGATACCGGATATCTTTTATAAAATTTACTGGAATATTCCATAAAATTGACATTAATTAGGCCATATTATATATATATATATATATATATATATATATATATATATATATATATATATATATATATATATATATATATATATATATATATATATATGGACCAACTGGGGCCCCTGCAAATAATCAGAGAAATCTGGAGTTTCCCTGTCCGGGGTTAAAATTGCAAATTATACTTTTTAATTGTGGATTAAATCACACAAAATATAAGAAAATTAAGAATTTTATTCTAGTTTTTAAAATATTTTCATTTTCTTTTGTTTCTTATGACTGCTCCTCTTCTGCTAGTAAATGTTCATCTTTGTGTTTTGATTTTAAATTTCCCCAAAAAATTTGGTTGTAAATTTTTTACTTGGGTTAACAGGAAGTCCTCTTAATTTCCTGGATAAAGATATTACATTTAGGCATTTTGAACCTATCCTGAAATATTGTAAAGTACTCCCATACTGCTGAAGCTGATCTTTTAGCCATAGTGACTGAAAGTATAAACAATAATTTTCAAATAATGTAGCTAAATGATACAAATTTGATACATAGCAATAAAATAAAAATGATATGTATAAATACAGGTTATATTGATAATGTTATATCTTACATTTTTTCAAACTTTAACATAGGGTCTTACCTAAGTAAACCTGTTGATTAACTTTTATGAATCAGAAAAAAAAAAAAAATTTTTGGAAGGTTTTTCAAACTTTTATTATACAAAATCTGTAATTTTCTGAAAAATGCATATAATCATTAAGTGAATGTTGGCTATTCTACTCTTTCCTTATTATTATTATTAACTAAACCTTAATTAAATTTATATCTAATTTTCTTAACCTAAAATTTCAATGCTTTTCAACTCTATAAATTTTATGCAACCCTGGCCAAATTTGGAAGACCCCAGCCCCAGTCAGTCCCTTTATATATATAGACTGACTGGGGCCCCAGCAACCCCCAGCCATTTTTACTGACCCTGGCCCTTGTTAAAAATCAGGGAAAATTGGAGTTTGCTTGCCAGGATTAAAAAGGTAAATTATACTTATTAAAAGGAGAGGCTAATTTCAAAAAAAAAATTTAATTTTCAGCCAATTCTCCTGAAATTTTCAGTGTATATAGTTTTTTTACCCCGTGAAAAAAAAGGAAGTCTTTCTATCGTATTTCTGAGTCTATAATGGTTAAGAAGTTTTTTTTAGAAATTTGACACTTTTTCAAATGAAAGGTCGGACCAAACCACTTTTTGGAATGTACTAAAATTTGGACTTTATTTTGAGAATTCTATGGGATACAAAAGCTTCTAACAGATTGTTGTTTTCCAGAGTTATAGGAAAAATGTTAAGTCCAAATCTGACTAACTATCAAAAAATATTTTTAAAAAATAAAAATAAAAAATCTGACTTTTCAGACAAATTCCTCTTTATACTTTATTTGATGCGATTTGTTGGTTTCGAGATATATATATAGCCTCTAAAAAGGTCCATTTTTTACCAGATTTCAAAAATTCCCAAAGTTTGAGAGGCTTTATCTCCCTTCACTAATGCACCAAATAAAAGTTGTAGCCCTGTCCCTTCTCTAAATAATATCCAAAAATAAAAATATTAATAGGTAGCATTTTTTTAAAAAATGTTTCTCTTGAAAGGGTACGATTTTAAAAAAAAAAAAATTTTTTTGTGCTTATAACTTTCTTTTCTAGACGTGATATCAAAAATCTGTTCCCACTAATGCAAGAAATTGGGGCTAAGATTATTCAGTTAAATTTTCAGCTCATGTGGACCAGTGGTTTGACCCTGTTTTCCTTTTTTTTTTTTTTTTTTTTTTCTTCAAATTTGGGTCCAAATAACTTTCAAATCATTATAGACAGAAAAATGCTCGAAATCAACTTAGAAGTTCAGAAAAAAAATGCATATACCTAGAAAATTTCTTCTCAATCAGTCAAATAATAAAAATTATTTTTCAAACAAATATATAGAGGTTAAGAAAATAAAAAAAATTTTCTTGTTTTTTTGAATATATTCTTTTCTTTTCTGTTTCTTTTGATCACTCCTTTTCTTCTAATGAATGTTCATCTTTGTGTTTTGATTTTAGATACACCCATAAAGATTTGGTTAAAAAAATTTTTACTTGGGGCACCTTGGAGATCCTCTTCTAATTTCCTGACTAAAGATGTTACATTTAGCTATTTCGAGCCTATCCTGAAACATTGTAAAGTACTCTCGTACTGCTGAAGCTGATCTTTTAGCCATATTGAATTGACTGAAAGTATAAACAAAATAATAATTTTGAAATAATGTAGCTAAATGATACAAGTTTGATACATAGCTAAAGAATAACAATGATATGTATAAATACAGGATATATTGATAATTTTATATCTTACATTTTTTTAAACTTTAACTTAGGGTCTTACCTAAGTAAACATGTTGAATTACTATTGTAAACCAGGAAAAAAAAAAATTCAAAAATTTTTGTACTTTCAAAACTATTATACAAAATTTGTAATTTTCTGAAAAGAAAAATAAAATTTCTGAGAAAATGTATATAATTATTAATTTAAGTGAATGTTGGCTATTCTACTCCTTCCTTATAATTAAATAAACCTCAATAAATTTATTTCTAATTTTCTTAACCCAAAATTTTAATGCTTTTGACCACTTCAAAAATTTTAGGCAACCCAAAGTTGAAAAAAAAATGAATAGTGGGGTCATCACTGGTCCACATGCTGAAAATTTAACTGAATAATCTTAGCCTCAATATCTTGCATTATGGGAACAGATTTTTGATATGTCTAGAAAAAAAGTTTGCAAAAATCATCCCCTTCCAGGCAAAAAATTACTTTAAAAAAAACGCTACCTACTAATTTTTTATTTTTGGATATTGTTTAGAGGATGGACAGGGCAACAACTTTTATTCAGTGCATTATTAAATGCTATTTGTTTGAAGCGAGATATAGCCTCTCAAACTTTGGAAATTTTTGAAATTTGGTAAAAAATAGATCTTTTTTTGAGATGCTATATCTTAAAACCAACAAATCGCATCAAATAAATTATAGAGAGGAATTTATAGCCCTATCCCTCCTCTTTACACCCACCAAAAATAAGAAATATTATAGTTGAAGTTTTTAAAAAAAAATTTTGTTTTTTTTTTTTTTGATAGTTGGTCAGTTTTGGGCTTATGAAATTTTTTTTATAACTCTGGGAACAAAAGTCTTTTAGAAGCTTTTGTAGCCCATAGAATTCTGAATTTACAGCCCAAATTTTAGGTTATTCCAAAAATTGGTTTGGCCCTGTCATTCAAAAAAATTTTTAATAGTTATAGACAGAAAAACGTTAGAAATGGACTTTTTACACTGGGAAAAAACAGCTATTATACACTGAAAATTTCAGGACAATCGGCTGAAAATTTTAAAAAAAAAATTGAAATCGAACTGTTCCCTTAAGTATAATATGCCTTTTTAACCCTGGTAGGCAAACCCCAGTTAAATATTGAAATGTTAGTTTGTTACCAATGTACAGTATATTTTACCAGGTATCAGAGATATGGTAGTTGTGAGACAGAGTTATCAGTGATTGTCAGCATGTTTTCTCACATTTGTTTTATTTTTTTTTTACAAATAATGAATGATACAAAGCTTTTAAAAAAGAAATATCTTCATTACTTAACATTGACAACTTCACAATTTAGATTTATTTAAGGGATTTATTAAAATGCTATATTAATTATTTTGTATTAAAATTCTACAAACATTAATTTATGTTCATTGCAACTTTTTTATATATATATATACTATAATAAGATATACTTTAGGGTTATGCATGCTTTTCAATACTTCTCATATTGACAGTCAAAATTACTTTTGAGTTGTCTTTGTTTTTAAAAGAAAATAGTCAATGTTAATAATTTTTTTATATTTTCAGATTTAAATGTATTTAAAATTATTTTAAAACTTTAAAAATATATTCCACCATGTCTGATAATGAAGAATATCAAGAAGCTATGGAAGTTGGAGAAAACTCGGTAAGGAAAATATTTCTATTATTCAATTTTCCATATTTTGAAAAATATTACCATAACTCCTGCCTTTGTATAGAAAATATGAATAGAATATGGAAATCCTTCTTAAATATATGGTATATTTATTACTGATATACTTAGATCTGTGATCTTGAGACTCTAACTATGTTAAATTTAGTTGAGTCCAGCATCAGTAACATGTGTCTGAATTTTATTTTGTACCTTGTAGCTTTGAGTCTAGCAATTCAGTTTTTCATCTACCATATTTTTAATGCTTATACATGCTAGAACTAGTTTTCAATCAGAAACTGAGGCTTAGCAACTGAAAAGAGGCATCTATGTTGATTTGGATTCTCTTGTCAGAAGTTGAATTTCTTTTTTATTAATATTTAAATACTTAAATGTAGTGTAGTCGTTACACATAAACATAAGAATCTTATGCTGCAGCATGTATTTAATCATGAGTGCAATTTTCACATGTCAAGGAACCCAAGTGATATATATGTGTCTTTTCTCAACTCTATAATTAAACACAAGGTTTTACAGCTCAAATAATTAGTTGATAAATCTTTTTGTTTTGTCATTGATAAATAGAGAGAGCCTGTAAAAATAGCAACCTGGTAAGAAGTTTTGATTTAAGTGTATAATAGAATTGAATATTACATACTCTGTAGATACAGTACTATATTATGAGAGTTTCATAAATATTAATATTAGATTAAAATTCTTTATAGATAAAAACACAACCTTGAATCCATCCTTCTGAAAACAGACACACAAATTTAAATTAAAGTTGTGTTAAAAGGTAAATTGCCCTTAAAAACGTGTGTTGGGAGTATTATAGACTCTGTACTATTTTCTAAATGTGCTATTGTAACTGTACTCAAGGTAATCAGTACTAAAGTGTTAATTTTAAGTTGTGGTAAAACAGCAAGTATAATTGAGATAAAGTTTTCATTTTTTTTTTCTTTTTTCAGTCTACCTATCATAAGGTAAGTCATTGGAAGTTATAAGAGAACATTATGGAAACTATGTAATAAAAAAAAATTCATTAGATGATCATATTTGGACAAATCTCCCACTTTCACATAATTTCCATTTATATTCTTACTGACTATATATGAACTTCAGCTTCTAACAAGTCTACTTTTCTATAATGAAGAACCCCAACAGCCAGTCTAATTCCCAGATATTAATAGTGGTCAATTTAAAAAAATTATCATCATCATCATCATCATCATCTTAATATCATTTATTATATGTAGAAAAATATCTGTAACAATAATTTGTTAGTTTTATTAAAAAATGTTATGTAAGAACTTGGATTTGGACTCAAATATTTGGACTTGACACACATATTTATATATATATATATATATATATATTATATATATATATATATATATATATATATATATATATATATATATATATATATATATATATATATATATATATATATATATATATATATATATATATATATATATATATATATATATATATATATTATTATTTTTTATGTTCAAAATTTAATTTGAAGTATTATTTTTGTGTGTGTGTGTGTGTCCTAAAGGGAAAATATGCTTGAAATATTGTTTTTGAACAAAATGCAAACAAAGTAAACTTGCCTTTTAAGTTAAAATTGATTTTCTTTTTTAGGTTTAAATAGAGAATATATATGTTATTAATTTTAATGTTGTTTTTGTTCTATTTTACCAAAGATGTTTTATAATTTTTGAGATAAGATTTTGCTATGTGGTACATTCAAATTTCCCCATGGGCCAATGGTTGTTTATATATATATAAATATAAATTGTTATTTAGCTCTCAATGCTGTATATTTTTAGTATGACATAGAACATTATTTTTCTACGTTATCTGTTATTGTGGTATTGTTCACAATTATTTTATGTTCAGTTATGTGTAAAGGATTAGAATTGCATTTATTTTTATTTCATTTAAAGTTTTTCATTAAAATTCAGAGAAGGGTGAGAGAGTTAATGAATTTAATCCTAATAGCCAGTTTTAATATTTGAAAGAATTGCTATAAACGTTTGTAAATTGAAGTCACCATCAAAATTTTATTGAAGAATAAAAGTACGATAATTATGTCATTAGCCTAGTACATACTGACATTGTTTAAAATGTTTCTTTGTTTGTATGACTTACTATTCTAAATTTGGGTTTTATTTTTTATTTTTTTTTTTCCTCACTATTTCTAAATTTCCTTCTTCAAATAAATATTAATTTGCAGAATGAGTCTTCCTCTGCAGATACAACATCTTCAAGCAAAACTGGAGGAGACTATGAAAATAAGATGGTAATTATTATGGGAACTTTTAATTTTTATGATAATATTATAAATTTCTTTTTGCTCCATCCTTTTAATTTTCTCCACTTGTTTTTTGACATCTTCGTTTGATGATATTAGTCTGAGATTTTCTTTAGAAGATCTAAATCTCGAAGATTAATGGTTCTTTGATTTAATTTTAATAGGAGACAGACCGGTCTAAGAGGTTCGATTATTTGCTTAAGCAAACTGAAATTTTTTCTCACTTCATGTCTGGAACAAGAGACAAGGCACCATCGTCTCCTTTAAAATGTAAGCCAGGTCGCCCCAAGAAGCTTGAGCAAAGAAAGACGTCTGCAGCTGGAGAGTAAGTTACTTCTTTATAACGTGGAAAATGATAAGCATTTTCTAATCAGTAGAATGAAGGATTTATAGGGGAGTTATTTCGCAAGTTTTAAGGACTATCACTTGGAATTTGATTGTTGTGAAAGAGATATTAATTAAGAAGTTGCAAGCGTTACTATTTAATTTTTTTATGTTATTGTTTTAAAAGGGATAGATTTAGTAAGTGATAAAACTGTAAGATTTGAATTTTTTTTTAAGACTTTAAAATAGGTCTTAACAACATTTAACATAGTTTTGTTTTATTAATTTTTTGTATTAAAAAAAATGAAAATCAGAATTTGCATTAAATTTTGCTTCTTAGCCTGTAGTCATTAGATATCATTGTACTACTACCCTTTAATATTTTCATTTTCTCAGTCATCGTCACCGAATGACTGAACAAGAAGAGGATGAAGAACTCTTGGCTGAATCTACCAAGGCTAGCAAAGTGATCACAAGATTTGAAGAATCTCCAACCTATATTAAAAATGGAGAGATGAGGGACTACCAGGTTCGGGGTTTGAATTGGATGATTGGACTTTACGAAAATGGCATTAATGGAATACTTGCTGATGAAATGGGTCTTGGTAAGACCCTTCAAACCATCTCTCTTTTGGGGTAAGTTTTAATTTAATAGATTAAAAATAAAAATGCCAAAGTTTTTTTATTTCTTGCGTAGCTCACTATTATTGAAGGTTCATTTTAATTTTTTAGGTATATGAAACATTATCGAAATATTGCTGGACCTCACATGGTGATAGTACCTAAATCAACCTTAAGAAACTGGCAAAATGAATTTGCAAGATGGTGTCCATCTCTGACTGCAGTTTGTTTAATCGGAGATCAGGAAACTAGGGTATGCTATGTCCAAAAATAGGAAATCTGAAGTATTTTAAGTATCTGATATATAATAAAATCTTAAAAGTTCGTAACTTCACCTCACCTCACCTCACCTCACCTCAAAATCTTTTTGTTTGATTGGAATTTTTTCTTTCAGTCTACTTTTATTAGGGAAGTAATGATGCCAGGCGAATGGGATGTTTGCATCACCTCCTATGAAATGTGTATTAAGGAAAAATCAGTTTTTAAAAAATTCAATTGGAGGTACGTATTATTTTTTTTATTAATGCAATTTTAAATATGTTCATTAAATAAATTGCCTTTGGATTCTGAACTCTGAAATTTTTGTTTCGAAATAAATTAAAATTTCTGATTACTCTTTATAGTACATGAAAGAATTGTAAAAAAAAAAAAAATTTTTAAATTATAAACTCATAAATTAATTGCTTATTATTATTATTATTATTATTATTATTATTATTGAAGTGTTGTATCCACTGGATGCTAGCAATCATGAAATGCCATTCTTCCTTTTTCCTTCTTCGCAGAAGTCTCTGTTTAGCATACCCTTAGCCAACAACTTCCAAACAATTCATATATTCATATGAGGTTTTCATCTTAACCGTTTCTCCGGAGACATATTATATGGATGTTGCTTTTCACAATATATGTCCCATAAAATAGACATTTTTTTTTTTTTTGTTATATCTGTTTTCTCTTAATTAAAATATTCATTTTGAGCATCTGCATATATGATTCCAATAATTTTCTAAAATACATTTGAGGTGCTTGTAACCTCCAGACTATTGTCTTCACAAAATCCTTGTCATTCTATGCCATATTTTGCCTTTTCATAGTTCAGAATGGGTAAAGGCCTCTTTAGACCTCCATAGCCCTCTGCCAACATAAATTCCTTCTGCCTTTTCTCTTATTAATCCAAATTGTTCTTCAGAAAGTTGCTGTCGGATTTTATTTCTTATAGTTGCAAATCTTTGTTGTTCGAGTTACAAAATTTGTTCGATAGTAAATACAGACTTGCATATTTGATCTCTTATTTTTCTATATTCATGGATCTCATGTGTTACAAAATTTGTTCGATAGAAAATACAGACTTGCATATGTGATCTCTTATTTTTCTATATTCATAGATCTCATGTGTAAGAGTCCTTGTCTTCTTTACAGCAAAATCTCCAAGGGCTTTAATTCCCATCCTCACATACTCATTTTCCAGTTTTTGTATGTATGATAGCAGCTTCCACTTCTTCATAATTGGTGGTTCTCTGTCATAGAGGATGCTCAATGTCTCTAGCTTTCCGTCTCTAAATAACTCTAAAATACACGTTCGTTGTCTCTGTAACCTCTTGTTTCTCTTATTACCATTTTTCCAGCGTTCTATATTATCTGTCTTTTATATATTCTTCTGTTGGTTAACTCATAAACCTTTTTATAAGTCATCTGTTCCTTTCTTATTCCTTAAAAAAAAAAATAATAATAATAATAATTACTGTCAATAATTTTTCACAACGAATGTAAGTAAATGTTGTAATGTGGAACTTACCCATTTTTTGCACAGGTACATGGTAATTGATGAAGCACATCGTATTAAAAATGAGAAGAGCAAATTATCTGAGATTGTTAGGGAGTTCAGGACTGCCAACCGACTTCTTTTGACTGGTACGCCCTTGCAAAACAACCTTCACGAGCTCTGGGCTCTTCTTAATTTCCTCCTGCCAGAAGTTTTCAGCTCTTCAGAGGTTATTATTATTATTATTATTTATAAAATAAAGAACTAGGGAAACGGCATTAAGGAGAGAAGGTTTAATTTTTTCTTAATTGGACTTAATTCTTGTCAAAAATTTACATATGTAAATAATGATAATCATGTAAATCATTTTATTAACTTGTGATTTTTGTTTTAGATTTAATTTTGCTTCATTTTGAAGCCTTTACAAAGATTAATTAAAAGTAGAAAGCAAATTTGTTATATCTTGTGTGTTTTTTTTTTTTAAAGGATTTTGATGCGTGGTTCAATACAAATAATTGTTTAGACGACTCTGCTTTAGTAGACAGGCTTCATGCTGTCCTACGGCCTTTCCTCCTCAGAAGACTTAAATCTGATGTTGAAAAGAAGCTACTCCCAAAGAAAGAAGTCAAGGTTTATATTCCTTTCTCAAAAATGCAGAGAGATTGGTGAGTTTAAATGGACTATTACTATATGAAAGTTTTTTATTTTAACTTTGATAATGAGTGGTCTGGCAGGATATATATATATATATATATATATATATATATATATATATATATATATATATATATATATATATATATATATATATATATATATATATATATATATATATATATATTATATTATTATTAAAAAATTTAGTATTTGAATATAGTGGTCAGTGTTTGAGATGCACACAGAAAGAGAAGTTATTTTAACAAAGATAATTCCAATCTTATTTATTATATATTTATCACCATGTTTCTATAGGTACACCAAAGTATTAATGAAAGATATTGATATTGTGAATGGCGCTGGAAGAACAGAAAAAATGCGTCTTCAGAATATTTTGATGCAGCTGCGAAAATGTTGCAATCATCCATATTTGTTTGATGGAGCTGAACCTGGACCACCTTACACCACGGATTTTCACCTGGTAGGGAATCTTCTTCTGGAAATTGTATTACCTCTATGCATGCAATACTATTGGTTAGTCGTAGTAAGGGAAAGATACCGAATTTTGTTGCCAGTTTGCAGATTTCAGTTTCAATTATTTACTATGTAAAGCTTCCAAATATTCTGGTCAATTTATTGATTTTTTTTTTTTTTTTTTTTTTTTTTTTTTTTTTTTTTTTTTTTTAAACCTTTGTTTGTAGACTCTTGTGCCAAGATGCTTTGGGAAGCTAATAAAGGCTGCTTTCGTTCTTTCATTCTTGAAATTCACCACTCTGTAATTAAAGAAAATTTCATCTCTTTAAATTAAACTTATTACTTCAATATTAAAGATTATTTTGTATATAAAAAATTGTGTAAAAAGAGGTAAAAGCAAAAATAAATATAAAAATTTCAATCAAAAGAGACGAAGCATTAAAAACTCCACACAAATGAAAGGGAAAGTCTTTGATTTTTGTTTCAGAATATTTGTTTTTACTTTGTTTATATACAAAGATTTTTCTTTTTCGCATTTTGCGTTCCCTCCCCACACGTACATATACAAAAAAAAAAAAAAAAACTATTTGTATCTTTTAAATGTAATTAAAGAGTTAATTTTAAAAATTATGAAGTATGTGAAATTATGGTAGTAATAAAAATATTTGAAATATTCAGGTTGAAAATTCTGGAAAAATGATTGTTTTAGACAAATTACTTCCGAAATTAAAAGATATGGACTCCCGCGTCTTAATTTTCTCTCAAATGACCCGTCAGTTAGACATATTGGAGGATTACTGTCTTTGGAGAGGTTATTCTTACTGTCGTATCGATGGACAAGACTCCCTCACGAAGACAGGCAGAAACAAATTGATGAATATAATGCTCCAGACTCGTAAGGATTTGTAATTAGTTTAATATATGTAACTGTAATAAAGTTTTAAAAATAACTTTTGTTAAGGCCTTTAACCAAAAAGTATACGATATTATGCTGATACTTATTCCCTCTCTCGTTTTCAGAGAAAAGTTTTTGTTTATGTTGTCTACACGAGCTGGTGGTCTGGGTATTAATCTTGCATCAGCAGATATTGTTATTATGTATGATTCAGATTGGAATCCGCAGATGGATTTGCAGGTTTGCTTTATTATTTTTATCCAATTGTGTAAGGAATTTGTATAAATCAAAAAATTTGGTCTCCTTCGTGATCCATTGTTTCAATTTTAAAACTTGAACTTGTAATTCCTTGTGTTTTGATATTTGTTGAGGTAGTGAGGTTGATTTTGCATTTCTTAGGCAATGGACCGTGCTCACAGAATCGGGCAGAAGAAGCAAGTAAAAGTCTTCCGATTTATACATGAAAATTCTATGGAAGAAAAATTAGTAGAAAGAGCCGAAGTTAAATTACGCCTCGATAAATTAGTAATTCAGCAAGGTTTGTTTGGGCGTTGTTACTTTAATGGTTCTAGATTATTTACCGATTCACTCTTTTTAATTTAACATTTTATTTCATCAGGTCGATTGACCGATAATAAACATGCCTTGGGGAAAGATGAAATGCTCGCCATGATCAGGCATGGAGCAAATGAAGTTTTCAAAAGTAAAGACTCAGAAGTCACAGACGAGGACATCGATACCATTATTGCCAAAGGTGAAGCGAAGGTGAGTTCTTACTTGAGCTTGTAATCATTTTGTGCCACAAATGACCTTCGTTATTTTCACGATATAAAGATAGTACGTCATTATATGTAAGACATAATTTGCTTGTATTGTTCCTCATTTATCCTACATGATGTCACGTAATATATATATATATATATATATATATATATATATATATATATATATATATATATATATATATATATATATATATATATATATATATATATATATATATATATATATATATATATATATATATATATATATATATATATATATATATAGACAAATGAGTTGAATAAAAAACTGGAATCTCTTGGCGAGTCTTCTCTTCGGCAATTTACTTTAGACGTTCCTACAGATTCACTGTATCAGTTTGAGGGAGAAGATTACAGGTAAAATATGGTTACGTATTTAAGTAGGGTAAAAGAGAAATTGTTTTGATGTTCATATTTTATTAGAAATTCCTTGTGTCTTTTCTCTTAATAATCCATATTGTTCTTTCATAAAGTTGCTGTCTCATTTCATTTCTTATTGTTGCAAACTGTAATCTTTGTTGTTTGAGTTACAAAATTTGTTTATGACAGTAAATACCGACTTGTATAGTTTCCTTTGAAATAAAATTATTATTATTAATCTTTAGATATATTTATTTTATAGTGAGGAGAATCATTTTCTGCATTTTAGTAGTTGGTATAATAATTGCCATACCATTTTTCGTTCTGTTCGACTTATATTCTTAATCATGATTTTGATAAGTACATTTCTTTTTTAATGTTGCAGTCTTTACTATTTACCTACTATGAAATATTCAGAGAAGGTTGGGCAGGTTAATTAGATTATTATTTTGCTAAAAATTTTTCCCTTTATTTAAAGTAATATAGGAGGGTATTTCAGTAATTTCAATGTTTTCATCTATAAATTTGACTGTCATGATATTTAAATGAATCAAGAAAATTTGAAACTCTCTTTGTTGCTTCGCATGTTAATCAAGCCACAGTATACTTGTGCACTTTGAAATTATTATATAGGTTCTAACAATATAGGTTTTGTAATATGCACCAATAAAATGTTTACAATCACCTGCAAGATAAATACCAAATGTATTTCAAAAATTGTACCTAATAGATAAATTCTTATGTATACCAGTTTTTATTTTTTTTTTGTCCAATATTGCTGTCCTCAGCGACATTAAAGCACAAACTGAAACAACATTTTCATCACTCCCAAATTCTTTCTCCCATCATGCCAGAATTATATATATATATCTTCAATAGCAGTACAATCTTGGGCCTACCTATGTGGGACAACTGCAAATTTTTCTGTTTCAGTACTGAGGCTTCAAATAATTTGGAAATAATATTGAATGTTGAAACTTTGAGCTACAAACTCAGGAAATAAAGTTAAGCCACTAGTCACCTCTAGGAACACATCTCAAAATTATTATTTTATATATATATATATATATATATATATATATATATATATATATATATATATATATATATATATATTATATATATATATATATATATATATATATATATATATATATATATATATTAGGGATGGAGCGATACCAAAATTTTACCGATACCTAAAAATTTACCGGTACCGATACTCGATACCTGAAAATATATACCTATACCGATACTTTATCCATTCATATACCAAAATTTTTACCGATACCGATACCTAAAAATTCACCGATACTTCACTCCATCCCTAATATATATATATATATATATATATATATATATATATATATATATATATATATATATATATATATATATATATATATATATATATATATATATATATATATATATCAGGGAGAAACAAAAGGCAATTATTGGGGCTTGGATTGAACCCCAAAGAGAGAGAGAAAAGCTAACTACGCAGTCGATGCATATTTCCGAGAAGCATTGAGGGTCTCTGAACCAAAGGCTCCCAAGGTAAATGCTTTTTGTAGGTTTCTTTAAGTCTCACGTACTTAATAAAAAGGATCTTAAGTATTTACTAATTATATTAATGGATATTATATATATATATATATATATATATATATATATATATATATATATATATATATATATATATATATATATATATATATATATATATATATATATATATATATATATATATATATATATATTACTTTTGTCTGCTCTCAGCCAAATTGGAGAGGTGTAAGTATACCCTTGTTTTATATATTTATATGCGCAAGGCAGTTAATTCATTCACTATAGAGTTAATTGTTCGAGAACTCCATAAAAATGTAATGATTGTCTAAGAGAGCTTTATTATGATTATTATTATTATTATTATTATTATTATTATTATTATCATCATCTTTTTTGACAAAGGGACGATATTGATGGATAGGGAAGGTAGAGGTGTGAGAATGAGAGAACAGCAGGAAGTATGGGATGCAAATGTGTTATTGTATGCAGATCATGATGTCCTTTTGTCGGGAGTCATAAGAAGATTTGAAGTTTTTGGTGGAGGAATTTGTGAAAGGTGATGTCGAGTTGGGCTTAAGTGTGAATGCGGCGGACAAGAGTAAAGTATTATGGATGAAAAATGGGAAAGGGGTATAGGTGGGGGTGATAAATTGCAGATGAAAGTAGAGAGGGAGAGATTAAAGTGGGTTAACTTTTAAATACCTGGGGATGAAATTTTTGGAGGTAGATGGGAGTGTGGTTGATGAAGTTGGGTATAGAATAAGAGAAGAGAAAGTGCTAGGAGGTTTGAGAGATATTTGAAGCAGAGGAAGATTGTCCAGAGAGATGAAGTTGGAATTGTCCGAGGGTTGCTGTGTACCGGTAATTATGTATGGTAGCGAGGTTTTGAGGTTGAATGTGAGGAAAAGTAAAAATGTTGAGGTTTTTGAAATGAAGGGTCTGAGGGTGGTGTGGTATAAGTAGAAGGGAGAGAATCAGCAATGTTAGAATAATGGAGATATGTAGTTGGAGAAGGAGTTTGGTTAAGAGAGCTGGAGCAGAGCTTGCTGAAGTGGCTTGGATGTGTTTGTAGGATGAATGAGGAGAGGTTGCCAAAAAAGGTGTTCGTTTCAGAAATAGTTGGTATGATAGGTAGGGGAAGACCGAAAGGAAGTTGGATAAGCATTATCAAGGAGTTATTGAGGGACAGTGGGTTGAGTTGGGATGAAGGTGTACTATTGATGGATTATAGAAGTGAGTGGAAAAGAGTGGCAAGTTTATGAGTATTAGTAATGATTGCGACTTAAGGTAGACACCACCCCACGATTGTGAGAAAGGTTGTGTATATATAAAAAATTATTATTATTATTGTTATTCATATAAAAAAAACAAATTCCCTTTAATCATATTTTAAGTCCAAAAGCATGTTTCGATTAAGAAGAAAAATATTGCCCCCATTTGTTTTTAAATGATTTTAAGTACACATAAAATTTTCTTCTTTTTTTAGTCTAATAGAAGGACGCTTGTTTGAGAGAGTCAAATGGGGTTTATGCAACCTTAATTATTACGATGTCTTTTTTAAAAAAATGTTTCTTTGCCTCTTAAAAAATAAGAATATGCAATTAATAGGCTAAAATTGACGGAAAATATCATTGACATTGCTTGCCCATTTTCAAGTTTTTGGTAATTTATCATTTAACATGTTGAAGATTTATAATAATGTATTATATATAATATATATATATATATATATATATATATATATATATATATATATATATATATATATATATATATATATATATATATATATATATATATATATATATATATATATATATATATATGTATAGGCTCCTCGGCCCTCCAAAGCAACCTGTGGTTCAAGATTTTCAGTTCTTCCCACCAAGATTATTCGAACTTCTTGACAAAGAAATTTATTTCTACAGGAAATCTGTTAGCTATAAAGGTAAAATTATTATTATCATCATCAAATCATTCATTATTATATATATATATATATATATATATATATATATATATATATATATATATATATATATATATATATATATATATATATATATATATATATATATATATATATATATATATATATATATATATATATATATATATATATATATATATATATATATATATATATATATATATATATATATATATAACGAACTTGGCGTAAGTTTTTACAAGTTAAGATTTTTATATATAAATTGTTAAAATCACGTCGTTTTTTGCTATATTGTTACTGTTAAAAATTAGAAATAGATTTTAATTTACTTTTCAAATATTAATTTATTTTTTGAAACGTAAAATAAAGATATTAAGATAGCCTTTTTAAAAGCCCGAAGTGAGTTATTAAAATTAAGTTGTATGAATTTAATGAAATTTAATATAGATTAATTTATTACTAATGTTATATATATATATAAAAAATTGTGTTAATTTCTAGTAGCTCGGTTTTATTGCTGGCTTGTTAAAATATATTATGATGGTTGAAATATAGAGAAATTATGTTGGCTCTGATTATATGTAAATAATTTTTTGCTTTTTAAATTAGGTACCGAAAAACCCTGAGTTTGGAGCCGATGCCCTTCGTATTCAAAAGGAGGAGCAGAAGAAGATCGATGAAGCTGAACCAGTCACAGACGAAGAAATGGAGGAGAGAGATAAACTCTTGACCAAAGGTTTCTTAAATTGGACCAAGCGTGACTTTAATCAATTTATCAAAGCAAATGAAAAATATGGACGAGACGATATTGAAAACATTGCCAAGGTGAGTCGAAGTGAGAGAGGATTGTATTAAACAGGAAAAAATAAGAAAAGCCTTTAAACAAAATTGGTATTTCATTACGCCTTTACTTTATCTGCTTTATGAAACATATTTCAATATACTTATTAAAATTATTACGCAGTTCAACTAAGTATTTTTCACTTTTTCAGGAGGTTGAAGGAAAGACTCCTGAAGAGGTAATGGAGTATTCCGCAGTATTCTGGGAAAGGTGTTCAGAGTTGCAGGACTGCGATCGTATCTTAGCACAGATCGAGCGAGGAGAAGCAAAAATACAGAGAAGAGCCTCCATCAAGAAAGCACTCGATGCAAAGGTTAGTACAATCATTAGTTACAAGATATCTTTATGATTGTATAGTTGTTATTAATATTGTTCTTGATAAGATTAAATAATCTGAAATCCTCCATTAATAACATAATTTCATTTAAATATTATATTCCCTGCTTTTTATTGATGAATTGTATCTTATAAATTTGTATTATTCGTTGTTGTTGTTGTTGTTTTAAGAGGTGTATTTTGTTATTTGTTAAATTTTTTTTGTTGTTCTCAGATGGCACGCTATCGAGCACCCTTTCATCAATTGCGTATTGCTTATGGCACGAACAAAGGCAAGAATTATATGGAGGAGGAAGATAGATTCCTGGTTTGCATGCTTCATAAACTTGGCTTTGATAAGGAGAACGTCTATGAAGAATTGAGAGGGGCTGTTAGGTAATATTTTATAAAAATTTTCCTACTTTATAAATAGTAAATTTTATTTATTTTTATCATTTTGTAGAATCAATTTAATTAACAAATATTTGATATTAATTAAGAATGATAATATTTTCAGATCTGCCCCACAGTTTCGTTTTGACTGGTTTATTAAAAGCAGAACGGCTTTGGAGCTCCAACGTCGTTGCAACACATTGATCACGTTAATTGAGAGGGAAAATCAAGAGTTGGAGGAGAGAGAAAGAGCAGAACGTAAGAAGGGCAGACCTAAAGGCTCTGTGAACGTAAAATCTGCCAAAAGAACGAATACAGGAGCAGTTGAAAATCGTGGTAGAAAAAAGAAGAAAGTAGAGTAATGATTCAGAAAAATCTTAGCAGTGTTCTCTAGCCTCGAGGATTAGCCACAAAAGTTCTTTAAACTTTTTTTTAAAAAAAAAAAAAAAAAAAAGAAATGTAGCTTCGTGTGTGGGAAATATATTTTTGGCTAGGGAGGAAAGTTTTGGATTCACCATTATTGAATACCTCAAAATTTTATTTGAAAAAGTAATTTAGTAATTTATTTTTTTTTTTTTGTTTGTAAGGAAGGTAGCTAAAAATGTTCAGTCATTTTGGTTTGATAATTTTATTTTTTTTCTGTTAAAATAAAATATGGGAACAAATTTTTTGAAAAATATTTGTTATTTGTAGATCTGAATTATTTCATGTGTTTTGAATACCAATTGGAAAATCCACTCATCTACCATTATTAGATTTTAAAGGTTATTTTTTTGAGAAAGAACCTCTCTCAATATACTTAAATATAATTGTAAAAGGGGAAAAAAATGTTTTGTGGTTAAAAATAAAAAATGGTAGGGTCAAGGATTTCCCAAAGTACCATTTTCTCTCTCTACTACTTGATAGTTTCCTAATTTCATTTCGTTAGTGTTGTCCTTAATAAGTTATCATAAAATTCATATTTGATATGTTCTTATTAATTGAAATGGATTATTTTATATTAAAAGGTTTTTTTTTCTCAAGTTTAGTTCAACTTTTCCGATTAATTAATTTTTCAGTCTATTTCCTCCCATTTTTTTTTTTATAAATTAAGGAAAATTGATAATTAACGAAGCTTTATTGTATGTGTATGTGTGTGTGTTTGAGTGTTAGGTTGCGTAGTCTGTTCTCTTTTATACTCCTGTTAGATTCTGAAGGATTTTTTGATTTACATTTTCGCTTCCCCACTTCATCATTTTCGACATTTTCGCCACTTTTCATCAGTCAAACATTCCAAATCATATTTTCATTTAAAAAATCATCAAAATTCCAAAATAACTTATAGTTAGCTTTTAGTCTTAGATTTAATACATTTAATGTAATAAAATTTTTATATAAATTATTTTTTTTTCTTTTTATTCCTTAATGTATAGGAAGTAAGAATTTTGTTTTGAATCTTTAAAAATTAAACCAAACTCCTTTTCAACGCACTCGAAGGGGATGATAAGCCAAACCCCTATTCAACACTTCCTTGAAGGGGATTCCTTATACCTTTCGAAGGTCATATCTTCTAAATTTAGAACTAAACAACATAAAAAAAAAAAAAAATAGTAAAATTTGACTTGAACTCATCTGTAAGCCCTTCAGAATGCGTTAAGCAACAAGTATTTAATATCTAATATTTTATATATCCTCGTGATTATATATATATATATATATATATATATATATATATATATATATATATATATATATATATATATATATATATATATATATATATATATATATATATATATATATATATATATATATATATATATATATATATATATATATATATATATATATATATATATATATATATATATATATATATATATATATATATATATATATATATATATATATATATATATATAAAATACACGTAGAGAGAGAGAGTGAGTGTGTGAGTGAACATCTCTCGGGCATTGCACTATTTGAGAAAGGAACATTTTTTTAGGTATATTATACCTGGAATCTGCCACCGGAATTGAATGGCACCCTCAAGCACTTTTGTCCAATCACTACCGTTTGTTCTACGATATATATATATATATATATATATATATATATATATATATATATATATATATATATATATATATATATATATATATATATATATATATGTGTGTGTGTGTGTGTGTATGCACTTGCCGTTTTAAAAATTACTCTAGTGGCTAAAAAGTAAATTTTTTTTTCGAAATTGGTTTAAAATAAATTTGAAAGTAACAATGTTGTTCGTTCCACAGTGTACTACTACTTGGCAGAATTCATACTCTTAAGGCTCGTTTAGTATGATATCATGTACAGTGTCTGACGAATGATAAAATCAAACAGTTAATGGATTATCAAACCCAAGACTGCCTAATTTATGAATTCATTAATTAGGAAAAGGAATCACTATAAAAGGTCTATTATTTTCTCAACAATCTTTATGACGGCACTAATGATGCTAAAGTTGCTAAATCAAAGAATTTAATCCATCATCTTCAGAGCTAGTTTTTCCTTCTCGCAGAAAATTAATTATTTAATTGCAGCTACATGCAGAGAATTAACATAAAATAAGCCCTCCAACATTGTGAGGATCGAACGCGTAATTACAGAAATAGACCATAAGTTGCAAGTAATTTTGTGTACTACAACCTTAATTATGTCAATGAGAAAATAGTCATGTATATACTTAATTTGTAATTGATATGTACAGTATAATTTCTGTTATATTAAACGAAGATGCGCAGCGACATATTGATAATGAAATAATTCAAATCGTTTTTATGCCATCTTAAGCCACTTAATATGCCAGAAAAGGAATTATTATATACTTAATTCAAGTATATTTAATCCTGTTGAATTAATTATATCATCATGTTAATCATATGAAGTGGAAATACAATTAAATATCGCAGTTATTATCATAGTCCCTCTCTCTCTCTCTCTCTCTCTCTCTCTCTCTCTCTCTCTCTCTCTATATATATATATATATATATATATATATATATATATATATATATATATATATATATATATATATATATATATATATATATATATATATATATATATATATATATATATATATATATATATATATTAAAGAAGCTTATACCAATTATTTTCTTGAACTTTGGTAAAAGGTATACGGCAGCTGCAAGTGTCAAGTTTTCTCTCTTGCTTTCATGCAGCTAAAGCGAAAATTCTGGTAATAGCAAATGAATATTTAAATAAGTGTGAAAATCTGCGAAATCAAATCTTGAGTAAATTGGCAAAAAAATTGCTTGGCAAGAGAACCTTTATTTATCACTGTGCTATTAAACTTGCTTGAAGGCAGATAATAATAGTACATTTCACACTCTTGATAAGTGTAGCTGGCTACCTCCTTAATAGGATAAAACAATTGTGTTTTTTTTAGCTGTTTTGTTCCCTTTATCCATATGATAAAATGAGTAAGCAAATTTTAACCCTTTACCGGAAACCAAAGCATAGAATTCAGATGTGGAGACCTGGTAAGAATTAGTTTAATTATAACGAATTTTTTGTTTACATGCGTTTTCTTGAAGTGTGCCCGTTGCCACTGCGGCATACACTGCTACTTACGGATGTACGCTATATTGCCGATGGTGCCTATATTTTATTATGTATTGCTGCTTTTATGTCATTATTATTATTACTAATGTTTTTATATGTTCTTGAAACTTAAACTAGGCAAATAATTATATTAAATTATTTAAAATATTAACCTAAATATAATTGATATAAGAAGAATTAACTAAGGTTTCATTAAATATGATGAGATATTTGTCTCTTTCAGGTTAGTTAAAACTTACATATTTTTAGTATACCAATATAGATGCCGGTAATTTAATTATGTAGTACGTAGTATAATATCAACCATAGGTTTTTAATGGTTGTTATAAAATTAGGTTAGACTTATAAGTAAAATTGTTTTATTATAAAAAATTTATTGAATAGTGCTCCAGTATCCTTGTGCAATTAGTTAATATTTATTGTGAGCTCCCAGATCGGATAGTTTCCATAGTTTTGAAGTCGGGTGAGGTGCAGTTTTCGTCTGCCAGGAGAGATGGCATATTTCCTTAGTCTTTTAGATCCTCTCTGAAAAAAAAAAAAAAAAAAAAACGGAGAGCATCACGAACTCTAATTGCGATTGGTTCACTTGCTCTGAACTCGTGATGGCCTGAAGGTCTGTATTTTGTCTGCCTGGAACATAGACTTTAAGTCTATGGCCTGGAAGGACGGCTTAAACCCTTCGTTGGTGAGGTCCACTCTCAAAAACAAAACGAAACCAAAAAAGGCTTCCAGTTCCAAGTTTTCTGCCAAGTATGATCTCTACCAGTTTTAAGAACTTGAATAAATTTCAATTAATGTTTATTTGCAGTTGAGTAATAAATTAGGTTGTATATTTATTTATAAATTATTTCACAAATAATCAATTTGTTTCTTTTCAAATAGGTTGAATTTGTACCTCCTAATTCAGTTGTAAGTTGTTAAGAACTAAAGAAAAAGGAGTTCTCAAATATCAAGTTTTTTAAAACTCGGCACATTTTAAAAAAATTATTACACAAACTCTTTGTGTTTAAAACAATTTAAATAATTTTAATATCCTCAATATGTAATAAATAAGTATTATATACTAATTTATTTATTGCAGTTATTGCTCTATCAAAATAATTTAAAATCTTAAGAACGAGGGAAGGACATGATTAAAACCTGGTGATAATGCTTTGATGGTAGCTTGTTTACTCGACATTGTTCTTGAATCAAACTTTTTTGGGTTCAAGGATAGCTCAGTGGCAGAGTATCGAGTTTATTCTCAATCACAATATGCAGTGGTTCAACCCTGGAGGAGGAAAACTTTCATAAGTGTTCTATATCTTCCAATCTTTATATATTGGTATACCTTGCATAGTACGGCTAAGTAGTTCTGGCAACTTCCTGTACTGTTTGAAACTGGACTATTCAAGGAATGTAAACTATAGGGAAAATGATAATTGGTTCCAATAATTTTTTTGGTAGCATTTTTTAGTAAGGGTTCATACTAGTGCACATTATTTAATTAACAGCCTGCAATTATTATAGAACCTGCTTATTTCCTTGTTGCTCTTATAGCCAACATCACAACCTATAAGTCTTAACAATTTGTTAGCCCCGTTTCTAACTGTTAAACATCACTCAGAAATTTTCAAATTGCTAATAATAACTACATCTGAATCTTTTTCACTATGAACAGATCAGCCATTTTCCATACATGTCATAATTAAAAATCATTATTAGAATTGCCATTGTGAATTAGGAAACCCTACTCTTCCTGCTTTTGAAATTTATTTGCTACATATTACTCAATCTAAGAAGTTAATCTAAGTCATGCGGAAATTTAATACAGCCCTTAAATCGCTGACTGCAGTGCCCAATTTATATATAGAACACGTAAATTTACATTTATTCGTCATTGTTATTTATTAATTGTAGACTCTAAAAAGCACTAAATATCAATTTACACAATTAGAATTTTAATATTTATGATACACTTAATTACTGACATCTTTAATTTTTAATAAAATGATATTATAACCCATGATTAAATTCTGTATTTAAAGAAGCTACATGACATAGCTCATAAATCTCTTTAATTCCATCTGTAATTATTATACACTAGTTGATAATAAGATTGCTGTTCAGTTTACTCCATTTAGTATCGTACTTGATTTGTTCTGTCATGTAAAAGTACAATTCTTAAATTTATTAGGTCTGTTACATTATATTTCACATCTATAACTATATGAAATTTATATTTTTGGGTTTATATGGATTTAAAATAGATTTTTCGGGAAAGAGCCACATATTGGCTTAATATTAATATCCAAAGGAATTGCTATTTTTTCATTTATTAACATTTCTTAATGTGTATTTCGGTAAATTTATTATCAATTTTTTTTGATTGGTTCAACAATTATTTCCTCTTAAAAATTCTAAATAGTTGCTATGCTTTTTTATCATATTGCCTAATTCGTAGTAATTTTGATATTTTAAAACCAGTATAAGCAAAGTATTCCAAAAATATTTCTGCAATTTAGTTTACTTCTTCTGGATATATATACTTTATTCAAATCATTGATTTCATTTATCATAATAATGAAAATGTGAAATTATTAGAATCATCAAATTATAAATATTTTTTCAGTTTTATTATAAGTTTTTCTGCTTTAAAATCAGGCTTATTCACTTTATTTAGTAATTTTACCTGTCAAATAAAATTCAGTAGTGTACATAATCTTATTCTTAAACATCTAGCAGTGGATGTTAAAACTGGTATTCTAAGTCACAAATTGGTGGATTTTTAAGTTAACTATTATTGTTTACTGTATTCATTTTTCATTCTCAGAAAATGAAAATGAAGCCAAAAGTCTGGGTAGTTTATTTGCTTCTGAAGAAGAAGATGAACCAGGTCATGAGTACAGTCAATGGAATTGCCTTCCAGACCTTTTACTGGAACAAATATTTCAGTATTTGACCATCAGGGAAAGATTTTATGCTTCTCAGGTAAAAATATTATGATCTATTTTTTCATTCATTGTTATATATGTTGTAGCAGTTTTTTAGGAAATCCAACGTAAACCAAATCTACATAGATATGAAGATTAGGAATTGCTAAAAAATATAGGAAATACCATAAAACCTGATATATATATATATATAATTATATATATATATATATATATATATATATATATATATATATATATATAATAATATATATATATATATATATATATATATAGTTTATAAAAAATATCGAAAATCGAAAATATCGGAGAAGCCTATCGTAAACAAGAGATCAGATACGATATACTAGACATAGACACAATTATATACTTTTCTAGCAGAACCTAATTCGACTTATCATAACCTGAACTATTATAAAAGAGGCCTATACACAAGAATTTGCCGTAAAAGAGATAATACACAAGAACGTTTGCACGACATATATAGGCTAATATAGGTATATATCGAATATATATAAAAAATATCGAAATATATAAATATATATATATATATATATATATATATATATATTATATATATATATATATATATATATATATATATTATATATATATATATATATATATATATATACAGATTTTAAAATCTGCTATAACCTCTCACAGACTATTTTCTATATAGAAAATTAATGTCTGGTATTGGACTTGAACCAACAACCTTTAAGATGGTAAGTCTAGCATGCTGACCACTCTGCTACGGCAGTACAAAAGGGAATCGCATTGGAACTTGCTCATCATTTACATTTGCAAAGTCAAGCCCAAAGGACTCCCCCCGACTGCAACATGAGCAAGGGGCAATGGGGTCAAAGGTCGAGTCCATCACTCGCAGACAGTTTTATACAAGACTTTAAAGTCTGCTATAACCTCTCACAGACTATTTTCTATGTAGAAAATTAATGTCTGCTATTGGACTCGAACCAACAACCTTAAAATTGCAAATTATACTTTTTAATGGTGCATTAAATCAAACAAAATATAAGAAAATTAAGATTTTTCTTCTTGTTTTTTTCAATATTTTCTTTTTCTTTTCTGTTTCTTTTGACCGCTCGTCTTCTGATAGTGAATGTTCATCTTCTTGTTTTGATTTTAGATGATCCTATAAAGATTGGTTGAAACATTTTTAACTTGGGGTACCAGGAGGGCCTCTTCTAATTTCCTGGCTGCAGATATTATATTTAGCTATTTTGCGCCAATTCTGAAACATTGTAAAGTACTCCCATATTTCTGAAGCTGATCTTTTAGCCATAGTGACTGAATTTAATTTTGAAATCTTACATTTTTTCAAACTTAACTTAGGGTCTTACCTAAGTAAACCTGTGGAATAACTATTGTGAATCAAAAAAAAAAAATTCGGAAATTTTTTTCAGAAAAATTCATATAATTACTTTAAGTGAATGTTGGCTATTCTACTCCTTCCTAAAAATTTAAATGAATGTTGGCTATTCTACTTCTTCCTTAAAATATCAGAATATTACTTTGTCAGATGCTTTTCCTGTTCTCCAATATGGAATAATTAATTCATTATCATTTTCTTACTGTGAGATACCCTGTCACTAATAGTGTTTTTGTATAGAGAAATTAAATTTGTATTTAGAATATATTAAAACATTGGAACAAGAGCCACATTGTTTAATCATTTATTTATATTTAGTTTTTATTATTGTATTGTAAAGGGAAACTTTTTTTTTCTCTTCTTAAATGCAACTTTTTTACTTTAAACTTTTCACAATAAACTTTGATATCTTTTTATTTACTTCTAAGATATTAATCAAATTAACATGTTATTTACCATAGTTACTCTGATTATTCTCAACTTGTTTTTATGTTAGTATTATTATTATTATTATTATTATTATTATTGAAGTTGAAGATTTTTTCTAATAAAAGTACTATTAAATTTCTGAAATGATTTTTGTGAATTCATAAAAATTTTTTTTTTTTTTTTTTTTTTTTTTTTGTTTACTATAACATTAATTTATAAAATGGTAGTTTCTTTTATTGAATGTGTATATAATATATATATGATTTTTTTTCTAATTCCATTTATTTATATTTTGTAAGAATTTCGCTATATTTTGATTGATTTTGTTGATGAATTTTTGTTATTTTGTAGGTTTGTCGATCGTGGAACGAAGCTTTTTACTTCCCAAGAGTTTGGTACACATTTAATATGTACGACGGTCTTCTGACGAAACGTAAATTCAATTATTATGCCGGTTGGGAGGTAATCATATTTAACTCTTTTTACAAAAGATTTTAAGACTAATGCCAAATGACACTCTTTCTTTTGCCGGAGATTTTACACAATCTTTATCTGTAGAAACAATGTTTTAGAGAATAGTACTTTCTTAATTATACTTTTCTCAACTTTTTATATATTTTCACTCGTCTTTACTTCTTTACTAACTGCTTTTAATTCCTTCTTTTATTTCCTCCATCTCCTTTTAATTTCTTTTCCATTAAATCACAATACAAAAAATTATAAATTTCCAAAGTTTTTATTTCGTTGCTAATCTATTTCAGTTAATTGTCAGTTTTCAGATCGTTTCTTGTACTTTCTTTTTCTATTAAAAATGTTGTTGTTAAAGCGCCTTTATCTCTCTCTTCCACATAGATTTAAACAAACATAAAAAAACAAAACATAAAAAATATATATATATATATATATATATATATATATATATATATATATATATATATATATATATATATATATATATATATATATATATATATATATATATATATATATATATATATATATATATATATATATATATATATATATATATATATATATATATATATATATATATATATATATATATATATATATATATATATATATATATATATAGTTAAAAAAGTTAAAGTAATACTAAAGATTTCCACATACTCATTTAATACAAAGTTAACATTTCTAACCTTATTTTTGTCCATTTTTAGCACAAACTAATATTTTACAAATTTCTATTTTAAAATACAATCAAAATATAAATTCATTAACTTTATTTAATTAAAATATTTAAAATAATAATAATTATAATGAATGAATAAAAATATAGTAATAATATTTATCTTAAAATAACAAATAAAAACCAAGATTAAAATCGAAATTTAGCAACACCAATAAATAATAAAAAGTCTGAACTATTTTGGGAAAAAGGACTTCATCATTGAGTGAAAAGAACAGTAGAAGAAGCTTGATCATTTAAAGATGTGGAATGAGTTTTTATATATAAAGACTCCAATATCTTACGATCAGGAAGCTAAGACGAATGTCGAAGAATTGAAAATATTTGAAAAAGATAAATGTTGGGATCTCCATGGTTCTCTCATATATAGTGTGTTCAGGAGAGCAAAGAGGAAGGTCTGTTCTAAAGGAAACTCCTCTATGCTTATCAATCCTCACTTTTAATTGTAGACCAGTTTGGCCCACATACGCATCATCATAGCTGGCACACTTAAATAAATAAATTAATGAGGATCTGAGAAGCATTGTGATAGATTCCTTGTGTCTGAAGAAAGTATGAATTGAGAGGGAGTTATAATTTATAAGAATAAACTTGCATTGGGAGAATGTAGTTTCAAGTACATTAAGAATATTGCTATTAAGTTGGGATGTAAGTGATACAATATATGGAAGTTTTATATATATATTTTTAGTTTAGGTACAGTAGGAAGATGATGTGTGGTTCTGAAGATATTAATGAGAAACAAGTGTTAATGATCAAAGAAATCATCAAAAAATATTATTTCTAGTGATGAGACGATTAAGAATTATTTTACGATGATAATTTTAGTACATTTGAGGATGACAATGAAATTAAAAAATTATATTTTAAAAATTTCCATTGTTTTAATGAATTGAACACATTTATAAAAAGGAACAATTAAATTATCTTTTATTTATTCTTTACTCAAATACATAAATAAATATAATTTTAATATATAGTAGCCTATTATATAAGGTGTCCCACGCCCTCTCGGCCCCAGATTTGCGCTTATAGATATCAAGTATTGGTTAGTAATTAATAAAATTTGCTACGAACAAATCTTGGTGTGTAAGAAACGAGGTGGAATCATGGGGTGGCATCACTTGCCACACATCCAACGCCAATATGTACGAGATTGAATACTTCTTTGATAATAGGGTATTTCCAAGGAACATTGGCAACAACCTTCCATAACATGAAAAATCATGTGCAGACATGCCGTAATACTAATGACGATTACTTCCAACACCTGTTGTGATGTAAGCTCGATTCTCACACCAAGATTTGTTCTTAGCAAATTTTATTAATTTATGACTTGTACTTAGATGTCTATAAGCACATATTTGGGGCCGAGAGCAAGTGGATACCTTTTAGTATCTTCAGAACATTGATTTTAAATATTTTGATATGTTGAGAACATTTACATACAAAGTAAAATTCTAACTTAGAGCTCTTTAATTGTGATGCGGAAAGAGTATTTTTTTCAGTTTCTTTTGAAATTCTATTTCGTCTTGGATAGTATATTTGGACCCTACTACTAAACAATCTTTCCTTCTCAATAGAAGAGGTTGGAATAGAGATATTTATAAGCGAATATGTAAATTATAATCGGCAGAAAATTGATGATAACGTTTAATCGTCCCATCACTTATTATTTCATAAAAAAAATTTTTTTTGAAAATTAAGGCAATCCAAGAATCTATGATAATAAAGTTAGAATTTATTCTTAGATTGGAAAGAAAGCCTAAGCCATGAGGTAGAATATTCAGAAGACTCCAAATTAGAAACACCGTTGTTCATGTGCATACTTCATCCTGTTTTAGTGGTTTGTTCATGTTAAAGACAATAAGAGAGAAGGGTTAGCTCTTTGAGAGCTCAAACACAGAGTTTCGATGAAGATCAACAGGTGAACTACAGAGGAAAAGCTGTTACGTTCAACAAAGTAAAAATTAAAATGAAAAACCTTGAACGTTGCAGTAGTAAATAAGAAAGAGAACCTTGTACTAAAACAAACGCGCCGATTCCATGACGGCGACGACAATACAATCTTCAGAGGCTTCCAACTCGCAATTGATTATGGCCAACTCTTTTGCTATATATATATATATATATATATATATATATATATATATATATATATATATATATATATATATATATATATATATATATATATATATATATATATATATATATATATATATATATATAAGATGTGTTTTAATTGCAGAAACTATTAGATCATTTCCGTGTGAATATTTTTCTGACGAAAAAAGGGAGGTACATTCGAACTCTGATTTTCCATCCCATGAGCAACCTCTTCAATCTTTATGAATTTCCTCAACGTTTCTTTCTTTATGCATAACCAAATTCCAGAAATTCTCAAAAATGTTCATACTTTAAGGTGTGTCTCTCTCTCAATTTGATTTTTAAATTTTAGGTTTTAGATTTCAAGATTTAAAATTTTTGTTTAAATTTCTAAGTAGATTTGCTCGTTTTAATATAAAATTATTCTTATTAATCATATATGGCTTCAAATATATTTTTCATGATTATTTTTTGGTATTATGTTTTATTTAATGTTGCTAAATTTTAAGAAAAATTTTAGTATAGTTTCTTAAGTGTGTGGCAATTTCTTATGGATAGTAAATTTAAAATAATGGGGTTGTATTTTAAATGCTTTAGTATCTAGTTTCATAGGACTAATAGTGAAGAATTTTTAAACCCCTTTCTGAATAACGTCTTTAGTAAAATCTTTAAAAAACTAAATAAATAAAAATTATGTTTTTTAAACTATGATAATTTCTTTCACATGATATTAATCTTTATGAAAGTAAGTAATATTGCCTCTTTTATTAATATTCTTCAGAACGTCAAAAAATGTAAAAGTTTTAAGATTTTAGAATGTATAACGATAATGGATCATATATAATAATATATAATATATAATATCATATATAATATAATGATTTATTTGTTGCTTTAAAAATTTGCATTTTAAAATATTGCTTTTAATAAAATAATTTTTAACTTGGTATACGTTTCACAACTGAATTTTGACCCTGTTTCAGATCATATTTTTCTTTCTTTATTGTCCTTAAACAGACAAATTGGTTGTCCTTCTTCTGTGGAATATCTTTGTTAATTCCTAATTGATTATCAAGTTTAACTTTGTAAAATATTCTTCTATTTAATTTGTCTTTTTTTAGATTTCATTTCTCGTGTCACTTAGCCCTGAGATCAGAGGAACTTGTCTTTGGGACTGGAGGACAGATTCTGATGATGTTGAAACGTGTTATGGGAATGTTGACGTCTCTCAAGACTTTGGAACTCACCGACCTCCTTCTCGAGGGCGGTGAAGGAGTACAACTTCTTGATGAAGTATGAATGCTTATCCTTCACCTTATGCTAAATTTTGTAATAATTATTATTTTTGAAAAAATATATATATTGTGCTTAAATTTGTTAGCATTACAGTAATTTTAAGAAAATAACTTCAGTTTTAATCTTTTTTTAAAAAAATGTTAAAAATTTTTGTTGTTGTTATTTAACAAAGATACTTAGTAATTTTTCACATTATTAAAATAGAAAAAATATTTTGCTATTATTGTGTGAAATTGATTCCAGCAACACTTACTTCATGGAATGACAAATTAATTCTTAATTTATTGTTTCTAATATTTTTTTATATTATTAAACATTTTTTATATTGTTTTAGCATGGTTTTATGTTCTAACTTCTTCGTCTTTTTTTCCTACAGTAAATATAATTTAATAATTAATCCTAATATTAACAGTGTCCATTTTATGTTTGAAGTGAATTTAAAAAGTTTGTCAAGTACATTTCATTTTTCATAAAGTCCTCAACGTTAGTGCCATTGACTCCTACAGTGATTGGATAGGAGTGTTTTTTTAAGGTAAGTAATTGGTGTTTGAAAATTAAAACATATTAATAAGAATAAATGTTCAAATTATTATTTATTTAATTTATTGCAATGCCAAGTTGTAATGAAGTTAATTAATGTATTTTGTTAGAAATATTTAAAATAATGCCGACTGTGAACAGTAAAGACTCTCCTACGAGAATTTGAATAGTATTGTGTGAAAAGTAGCAATAAAATTTGAACTTAGTTTTATTTTCTTAAAATTAAGTGATTCAAGTTGCACGCTGCCTTTTGATGTTTACAACATCTTTATTGTCATGATGTGTTGATGGGTCCTCACAGCTCAATGGTCAAGAAATTCCTACCTCGTTTTATGTTATGAAATTTAATATCCTTATCCTTTTACTCGTCTCTTAATTATCCAACAAGAAGTAATAAAACAAGAGAGTATTAGGGCGAATAATTTTGACTTTGCCACACTAACATTTATGAGATCCAGGGGAAAAAACCTTATTTAGCAATTAAGGAAATTATTTTCTTTGCTTTCGTATCTCATCATGATAGATCGTATGACTACATTTGTGAATTTAAGAAGAAATTTATTTAAAATAAATGTAAACTTCAATATTGTGCTGAATTTTTTTTTTTAAGCTAACAAAATCTAAATTATTATTATTATTATTGGAATTTAAATAATGAGGTAAATTATATTTTAGCATTTCTTAACTACTGATTTAAATAAAATTGATAAATTGTCATTTTATTATTATTATTATTATTATTATTATTATTATTATTATTATTTTGCAGGTTTGTATTTCGTGCTGTGAGAGTCTTTCAACTCTAGTCCTAATAAACATTACGAAAATGGGCCACACACTCCTTCACCCTGGAACCTTTGTAAATCTTCAGACCCTTATAATTTCTCCACAGGTTTGTGCTTTTAAATACAGGTAATATTGATAATTTTATGTCTTTACATGTTTTCAAACTTTCCTAAGGGTCTTACCTAGGTAAACCTGTTGAATCACTGTTTTTGTGAATCAAAAAAAAAAAATTCACAATTTTTTCTAATTTTTTTTAAAATTTTTATTATACAAAATCTGTAATTTTTTGAAATTTTTTCGGAGAAAATGCATATAATCATTAATTTAAGTGAATGTTGACTATTCCACTCCTTCCTTATAATTAAATAAATCTCAATTAAAATTATTTCTAATTTTCTTAACCTAAAATTTCAGTGCTTTTGACTTCTTTACAAATTTTAGGCAACCCCGGCCAGAGCCCCGGCCCGGTCGGTCCTTATATATATATATATATATATATATATATATATATATATATATATATATATATATATATATATATATATATATATATATATATATATATATATATATATATATATATATATATATATATATATATATATATATATATATATATATATATATATATATATATATATATATATATATATATATATATATATATATATCCTCTGGTGGTCAAAGGCCAGAGGCCTACCAGTTTCCACCAGAGTTGGGAGAATATCAAAATAGAAGTCGATATATATATATATATATATATATATATATATATATATATATATATATATATATATATATATATATATATATATATATATATATATATATATATATATATATATATATATATATATATATATATATATATATATATATATATATATATTCAGAATTTAAGTGAGGACCTTCTAGAGCTGCTGGGGAATACCACCCTCAGAAACATGCACATCGTTCAAAACAAAGTACACAGAACACGCTCGATCTTTACACTACAAAGCTTGGAAAGCCTGCAGGGAAAACAACCCCAAACTCCGGGTGCACCTGAGAGTCGAAGGTAACTCGAAGAAGGGCATTGTTTGGCAACCAAGAGCTCCTGTTAAAAGCATCGTTTATGATTCTCCATATGCACAGGTAGGAAATTAGAAAGAATAAATTTAAAAAATTTTAATAATAGTCAGAATCAAAACACTTTAATTAAGCTAAAAAGAAATAAAAAATGCAGTAATATACAAAATAAAATTACATGTGTATTACAGTATTAATATTATTAACTGAAAAGGGCTGATGGGGTGACGAATTCGTCCTATACATTATAAATTTACTTGGAAAAATATATTATTTGCAAAATATACATCAAATCAAATCAATCTAATAAGGTTGTATATAAATACTTAGTAATAAAAAAAAAATTAGTATTACTGATTGACAGAAACGATGAAAAAAATAACTAATAATAATCATTGTGTGTAACTAAAACCTATGAGTTTTTATTTAATCTCTGCAGTTTAGTACTTAAATAATAATTAGTTTTTTAAATTTTCGAGAAGACCCTAAAGTAGATGATTCCTGAGAGTTTATAAGGGAGGCTATTCCGCTTATTGATTGATGCCCTTGGATGAGATGACTTTCCGAAATTTAATTTGAAATTATTTTTGGCTTTATCTAGTGTAAGTTTGGTTCTGTATTGCCAAGTTGGAAGTTGACTTGTAGTTCCATTTATGACTTTAAAGTCGTGGTTACCCTTTGATAGTGTAGTTATTCTCAAGTTTCAGTACAGAAAACTTATGAAAAGTGGGGTAGCAAGCTCATCGTAATTACAGGATCATGATAATATATTTATTAAATTTTTCTACATAGTTTTAATAATAATAATTATTGTTATTATTATTATAAAACGTAAGAATTAAATCAGAGTTATAGCTATTGCACATAATGATAATAGGTCCATAGAGTTTCAAATTTATTTTCATCATTGGAAAGATTAGTTTCATCATTGAACTTTCTAAAATGAGTTCCATACTCGATCATTTGCGTCGAAAAAGAGGCTTGGTAATTGTTCTGTAAAAAACCAAGTTGAAAAAGAATGCGAACAAGTTTTTAGTTTCTTTCATTTTAATGGAATTTATGATGCTTAAGATTCTTTTGCTACTTTTTGGTTCTAAAGTTTATTTTGCCTTTCTTCAGTGATAGTTCAGTAGAATGATTAGACATCAGTAGTGATAAATTTTATAAAAGATACCGAAACTGATATTTAGAAAATTGAGTCCATTTTCTTAGGTGAATTGATGAAAGACTAAAAAAGGTTTGATTTTATGTAATGAAATTAACAATGACAGAAAGTTTTAGTTTTGAAGTCGTATTTTGTTTGCTTTTCAACTTTTTTTAAATTTTGCGATGGATTAATTTTTTAAAAATATTGTCCAAGCTGACTCTAATAACCCTCAAACTTGTTTTAATTTCTGCAGTAATTTAAGGTAACAGCCTCTTAATATTTCTATTTTTAAGTTCAAGTTGCATTGAAATTATAATGGCAAACTAGCAGTAATAAATTGAATGATTCTAATATATTTTAGACAAACGATTTTGAACCAGAGAAGAGAGTGGTATTTATTAGAGGAGGAATCATATGATTTAATTACAAATATCATTAAAATATTTGAATGCGTTGTATGTAATTATTTAATAATAATTTCAGTTATCTTGTCCATTTGATTCCATAATTGATAATCCTTTTGATTGTAAGATATTAATATTCTTCAAACAGATATCAACGCCAGTGTTGATGGAGATTGTCGACTTGTACAAGGGTGATCTTGAAATTTTCGCTTATAAACAACTTCCAAGGTTTTATATGCCAAGGTCGTTTCATGATCGTGTTGACTCTTCTCTCTTATTACTTGTGAGGCAGTGTCCCTATATTAATACGCTTGTTAGTGTCATTCGTTGTTTTAGGTATTAAAGTTAAGAGTTAAAATGAAATATAAGGATTTTGAGTCTTAAAAGATAAGTATAATTACTTCATATTCGTGGTTTTATTTTTAACTATTTAACTTACTTTAAACTACTATTGAAACGATTCTTCATCTCCGCAGATGATTCGTGAAAAGATCTCTACGTCAACAGTTCTTCTCTTGACATATACGGCAAAAAATTTGCAGTATCTTTTTGTGAGAAAAAACGCTCTTATTTTAAAGGTTGGTCACTAACCACTTTTTTTACATTGAAATATAAAAATAGACACATTTTTTATCCTTTTTTTTTAATGGTTCTTTATTTAGGAACGTAAATCTCATTCGTATTAAAATTCGGGATTCTCTTTTAATGTAAAAAGAGTTGTTAATACCTTATGAAATATATTGGTTCCAGAATCCTACCTTTTAACCCTTTAAGGGCTACGATTAAGAGTAGATTCTTGTTCGGACTTTTATAACTACGAATTTTTTTAATTTAACTTTATGAGTTTTTGGAATTTAGAATTTAGAAAAGTTCTCAAGAAAATTAAATTCATTTGAATGACAAATTTGTTTGCAGGAATTTTTTTCGGTATCGGCAAAAAAAATTTTTTGCGCTTTTAATTTTTGACTTTCATAGACGATAAATTAATATAAAAATAAAATGAAATTAAAATATTTGGTTAGAATAAAAATTTTAGACGAACACACTTCCACTGTAACTGTAACCTTAGAAGGTCTGATCGATGCTTTAATGTTAATTTTAGACCCAAACAAAAGACAGGAAAACTATTGTGTCCACTTGATCTCACCTTGCACGGTCGCTTCATCTTTCCTAGTTTGTATCTTTTATCATTTTCTTCATTTCCTTCTTCTTTTGTTATATTTCATTGTTTCTTTTTGTTTTAAATAGATCTTTTTCTGTCTCGTATTTATCTCTATTGCTTTTATTATAATCAATAGATAGGGTTTTATGGGCGAGGGATCATACCTTTTCACTCCTACCTTGACAAAGCGAAAAGTATTATAAGTACCTTCAAAATAATAGGACTGTTTCATTTAATCTATCACTGATTAAGGTGAAATCTTGCTGGCAGGTTTCACCTTAATCACTTGCTTCAATTAAGGAACTGGAACTTCTTTTCTTACCATTTTTATTTACACTAAAATTATACAAAAAAAAAAATAAATTATATCCAATGAGAAAATAAAAATGCAAAACCAATAAATGTTAAAAAATTAATTAGTTTTGTGTATCTGAAAAATCTTTAATACATTAAAACTCGAATACTCTCCGATTTTATTTAATTCCACCGTTCATATATGGTAACACCCATTCCGATGTTTCTTCTTATCAGATGGGAAATCATTTATGCATTTTAGTAATTAGGAAAGTTGTAATTTCACTATTATTCAGATTTTGAAGGCTAAGAACACATCCCAGAGGCGGTTCTAAAGTAGGCAGTGCTTCTATCCCTCGCATAATTCTACTTTTGTAGTAGCTACTCATCCAACTCTAGTGGTTTCCGCATTGTGGGATGTCTTGGCTAGTCACTTTAGCAACTTTTCATATTCCTTCAAATTTTATCAGTTGTATTTATAAGTTTTTCAGAAGTTTTCAAAGTATGTGTCAATTTTTACTTCCGAACAATACATTGCATTACCAAAAGAAAAAAAGTATGGAGTAATATTTCCTTATTTATATCGTTTACTATTTTCTTATACTCTGAAAGTCCTGTACAAGACTTGCAATCCTTTGGGATCTCACTACTTGAAGGAGATACTGGAAATGACTTACATATTGTATACTCGTTAAAGAAAAAAAATCCCATTACGTTACATTAAAGAATAAATCTTCCCGCTGCCCTTCACCTCTCCCACTAAGACATTCTTTTTAACACTTACAGACAGACTAGAAATCAAAAAAAAATTTATTGGTTAAGCTTATCAAAAAGTTTAAGCATATAAAATTTAACACATTTTAGATATTTTTCGATTTATTTCATTGAGGCATAAAATTTTAATTGAAATTAATAAATGTAGATTTGCTAATTATAAAATTATTTAAAAAGCGTTATTTTTAAATTCTTTTTATTTTCTCCGGTTAATTATTTTAAGTTCTTTTTAATATTACATTTTTATAGGCTGACTGGCCCTGCAGTCCCGATTGGACCCCAGAATTCTATACGTGGCTATGTAAGAACAGTAGGTCATACGAAGCAATGGAGAGAGAAGTGTCTCAGATGCTTGGATGTCGATGGCAAGCTTTAACGGATAAGCAGTTCAAAATCGTACAGTTAGAGCTCAATAAACCATTGTATATGTATTCCTGAACATGAACCTTAACAATTCTTTGTATTATTAGAAGAAAAAAAATTTTTTTTAATTTGATTCACGGGGAACATTTTTCGTTCATGGAATGACACCAAAATAATTCTTATCCAAGTTCGGCCACTTAATGTGCCTTTCGTAAGATCTTTGCTCATTACTTTAGGTTTTGTACGAAAGAAATATATTTTCCTGTTAAAATACGTTTCCGTTATACCTGGGGCTTCACACACAACTTAACCCTGTTCAAAACGAACCAGTATTTTCGAAGTGGTTAAAGTGGGCCCCCATTATATGGTTTTGGAAGCTATGCATTTAACTGATTGAGAGGTAAAATTAATTTCTTTTTACCCGAGTTGAAAATTGTTTTAATATTTCACATTTTTATTACTGTTCAAGTTTTATAAATAAAAACCAAATGAAAAAGGTTAATAAAATTATGTTAGTTTCGAGTTTATAATAATGATAATAATAAAAAATAAATAACATTAAAAAATAATAAAGTACCACTCACAAGCTATTACTCAATAATCGAATACACTTTAAACTGTTTTTAATTGGTCAGCGTAATTTCTTCGACTGTTAATGTATATAAAATTAAAAGTGAAAAATTTTTTAACATGATACAAATATTTTTTTTAATGTGAACATATGGAGACAACTTCAACTTCAATGGGCAACTTCAAGGTTTCAAATGAATTGAGACAGAATGCCTTCTCTACAGGGCTTTTAAGTAATTCAATCACTTTTATTAAAACTCGCCGAAGACCGAAGAAAAGATGTCTGACCTTTTCTTAATTTTTCATTTTTAATTTCATAATTAAAAATAAAATATATAATACATGATAGCCTCTAAAATGGAAAACGTACAGCGTTGTTACAAGTTACATATTAAAAAAAAAAATGTATTTTAAATTTGAATTTTTATTTGCTTGGAACTTCTTCGAAGCCTTTTGTTATTTGTGAATAAAAAGTACGGTCAATTATGCAGTGCAACAAAGCAATGCGGACAAGTGTAACAAACAAAAGGGTTCTCCATTGAAAAAAATTACGAGTAAG
>SEYY01000258.1:140000-142500 GCA_009176605.1 Armadillidium nasatum
AATCTTGCTTCAACCTTCATAAGTTCAGTAAATAAAATTTGCATCGGTAAATTCTGAAGGTATTGCATCGGTACTCGTTAACGGGTTGTTTAAAATTGTTAGTATCGGTATCGGTTAAAATTTTGGTATCGCTCCAGCCCTTATATATATATATATATATATATATATATATATATATATATATATATATATATATATATATATATATATAATATATATATATATATATATATATATATATATATATATATATATATATATATTTTTTTTATTTTTTTTAATTATTATAACAATAAGATAAAATAATAATAATAATAATAATAATAATAATAATAATAATAATAATAATAATAATAATAATAATAATAATAATAATAATAATAATAATAATAATAATAATAATAATAATAATAATAATAACTCATTCATATATACTTGTATTTATACTCACACACATTAGGTTTAAATAAGACAAATTTAAGTTCAATTTTATAGTTATTATTATATATATTATATTATATATATATATATATATATATATATATATATATATATATATATATATTATATATATATATATATATATATATATATATATATATATATATATATATATATATATATATATATATATTCCTCCTGTGGTTCTCAAAACTTGGGCTTACGAGCTTGAACCGTCTTTGCAATCTATTTCCTCTTTGTCTTTCTACTTCAGAGTTCTCTTCTTACTGGAAAAGTGCGCTCATTCAGCCTGTGCCGAAGAAGGGAGACTAGTCTCAACCCTTTAACCTCCGTTCTTTCAAAAGTTTTCGAATCTATCCTTAACAGGAAGATTTGGAAACATCTCAATTATTCTAATCTTTGCTTTGATCGCCAGTATGGCTATCGTACTGGTAATTTTCTTTCCTTTCTCTCTGACTTTTAATCCTCCTCTCTTCGGCATTTCGGTAAATCTTTTGCTGTCGCTCTGGACATATTGAAAGCCTTCGATAGAGTCTAGCATAAAGCTTTGATTTCTTAATTAACTTCACTTTTTCGGAATCTATCCTTCTCTCTGTTATCTTCCTAATTTCCTTTCTGGTCGTTCTATAGCAGCTGTTGTAGACAGCCACCGTTCTTCCTTTAAATCTATTAATAGTGGTGTTCCTCAGGGTTCTGTCCAATCCCAACACTTTTTCCAATTTTCATTAACGACCTTCTCTCTATTATTTCATCTCCTATCCACTCTTATACTGATGACTCCACCCTTCATTATTCCTTTCAGTTTGAAAGACGTCCCTCCCAACAAAAGTTAATAGTCTCGAGGAGGGAAGCCTTGGAGCAATTAACCTATGATCGTTCACGTACTTCAAATTGGGCAAGGAAAACCTTGAGAAGGTGGAGTCTAGGGCTTTTTGTCTCATCAACTCTCCCGTTCTCATTAACTCTTTCCAATCTCTTTCCGCCCGTCGAATTGTTGCGTCACTCTCTCTATACTATCGCTATTACAACGGACACTACTTTTCTGAACTCTCACTTCGCATACCTCCTCCATTGAGAAGGGCTCGTGCGACTCGTCTTTCTACACATTCTCATCCTTTCTCTTTCCAACTTTCAGAACCGACTTAACTGCTTTGCTCAATCCTACATGTACTCTACTGGTAAAGTTTAGAATACATTCCCTTTATCTGTTTTTTCAACTTCCTTTCACTTGCACGCTTTCAAACGCCGTGCATCTCGGCCTCCAGCAACCAGAATAGATTTTTCCAACTCCGGCGGAAATTATTAGGCTTCCTGCCTTTGCCCACAGGATATATATATATATATATATATATATAATATATATATATATATATATATATATATATATATATATATATATATATATATATATATATATATATGTGTGTGTGTGTGTGTGTGTGTGTGTGTGCGTGCGTGCGTGCGTGCGTGCGTGCGTGCGTGCGTGCGCGCGCGCGCGTGTGTGTGTGAGAGAGAGAGGTTATTTTCTATAAAAAAACACAAACACGCACGCACGCACGCACGCACACACACACACATATATATTATAATTTTTCTAAAAGGTCTGAAGAAAAAACAAACAAATTTCTTTATTTCGTGTTTGGCAACAACCAATTGGAGGAGTTTCTCTCGTTGACATAATAAAATAGATTTTCTTAATACCATGCAATATTTTAACGCCAAAGAAAAATAAAAATTAAATATTAAGATTATTACTAATACTAATTTTACTATTACAAGTCTTTCTTATAGGATTAGTACAAGATTATTAATAATACTAATATTATTACTAATATCTCTTATAATATTGGTACTGCTATATAAATACTTACCCTCTAAAATCTATTATAATGTCGGCCTCTTCAAAGCGACTTTCAAGTTCCCTAAAATCCAACCTGGAAACCCTGGCCCAAACTTCGGTGGCTAACCGGAACTCCCGCTGCACCTCCCATTTACTCATGTGTCTTTGGTCACCAGTTCGATCTCTTAACCGATCAGG
>SEYY01000258.1:150000-157500 GCA_009176605.1 Armadillidium nasatum
ATTGCACTTGATAATGGGAGGGGCTTAGGGAGAAAACTGACCAATCAGCGACTGCGAATTAAATGATGGAAAGGGGAAGGGTTTAGTCCCTCAAATGAGGGGAAAATTAAGGATGTAATATATTTGCGTTTTAATTTTGAGTTTATATTTTCTTATTTCTTTTCACTAACAAATAAAGATAGAAAAGATAAATAATATTAATAAATTGAAAGCGAATCTAAAAGGGGCAAAAATGAAAATTTATTTTTAAAAAAAATAAATAAAAAAAATAGTTATATGGTGTGAAGCTACAAAACGGTTATATGATGCGAACTGTGAAGCTACAAAAGTTGAAACGAAATTCATTTCACAAAAATTCTTCTTCTTCTTCGTCGCGGAGATAATATTAAAAGATAATTGTAAATGTAATTACCAACATGAAAGACTTCTTTCAAAATGAGATATGTGAGAGAAATATTAAGCAGAAACGAAACGTATGTTAAATTTACATTAATAATAATAATAATAATAATAATAATAATAATAATAATAATAATAATAATAATAATAATAATAAGATAACAGGGGAAATAGTTACTATTGAAAATTGAAATTTTTTATTTAAATCATCGGAAAATTTGGTTCGTTTCTTTATTTAAAGTAAATAAAAAAAAAAAAAAAATTTTTTCCTTTTTTTTTCAACCCAATTTTGTGAAGCTCTTTTTAGACAATGTTTATACGAACCACGAAGCATTACTTCACTTTTATTTACACTCTCTTTCAAACCTCCAATAATAATAATAAAAATGATAATAATAATAATAATAATAAATAATAATAATAATAATAATAATAATAATAATAATAATAATAATAATAATAATAATGATAATAATAATAATAATAATAATAATAATAATAATAATAATAATAATAATAATAATAATAATATAATAATGATGATAAATAATAATAATAATAATGATAATAATAATAATAATAATAATAATAATAATAATAATAATAATAATAATAATAATAATAATAATAATAATATAATAATATAATAATAATAATAATAATAATAATAATAATAAAAATAATAATAAATTATAATAATAATAATAATAATAATAATATAATAATAATAATAATAATAATAATAATATGTGATAATGATAATAATAATAATAAATAATAATAATAATATAATAATAATAATAATAATAATAATAATAATAATAATAATAATAATAATAATAATAATAATAATAATAATAATAATAATAGATGTAGGTAATTAAGAAAAAACCCGCATCCCACATTTCATTGAGTCCCCCTCCTCCTCTTTAAAGGGTAATGCCCACACTGGAAGGGTACGGGTAACGGGTATATGGGTCACAAAAAAAAAATAATAATAATAATAATAATTATAACATAGATACAAGGATAAAACAGAACTTTCAATACATGCCATTACTCATACACCTAAATTCTACTCTCTAATAATAATAATAATAATAATAATAATAAATAATAATAATATAATAAAAAAATAAAAAAAAAAAAAAAAAAAAAAAAAAAAAAAAAAAAAAAAAAAAAAAAAAAAAAAAAAAAAAAAATATATAATATATATATATATTATATATATATATATATATATATATATATATATATATATATATATATATATATATATATATATATATATATATATATATATATATATATATATATATATATATATATATAATATGATGGTGATGGTGTTATGGACCGAAGTGAGTAATAAGAGGATTGAAACCGTATCTTAGTTTTTATAAGATGCATCTGGGATTAAGATTGGGGGGGGGGAAGAAGGGGGGAGTGAGGGAGGGGAGGGGAGCGAGTGGGGGACTAACTTGTAATAGATCTTATATATATATATATATATATATATATATATATATATATATATATATATATATATATATATATATATATATATATATATATATATATATATATATATATATATATATAACTGATATATCTATATTGACTATATAACATCCGCGAGAGAGAATACAGATCTTTTTCGGATGCTGATACAGATATCAGGCGAATGTTGTACGAACGTTGAACGAATGTTGAACGAATGTTGCACGAATGTTGAACGAATGTTGCACGAATGTTAAACGAATGTTGAACGTATGTTGAGTGGGATATCAGATTTATACGAAAATATAAATAAAAAAAAATTTAAATTTACTGCTTCTTGCCCACAACCCCAACAACATCATAAACATACCCCAATCCTTTAATGATGATGATGATGATGATGATGATGATAATGATATGATGATGATGATGATGATATGATAATAATAATAATAATAATAATAATAATGTTACCCTAAAGAGACATTGTAAGAACTTGAAAATATTTGCTAAACGAAGACAACAGCGAAAAAAAAAGGCCCAATTTAGAGAAAGTAAAAAGGTAAAAGTTTTCTTTTTCGGGTTAATGTATCACAAAATTTTGTCTCCATTCAGTCAATTATTCGCCAAACTATTCGCCAAACATTTGTTTCTGTTTCGCTAATAATTCGCCAAACTTAGTCCTTATATCAAAAACAAAATATTTTCTTGAGTATTATCAAAAAACAATAGGGATGTTCACCCTGTCTTCCGTAAATATAGGAACAGAGCATGAAAAAATAGAGAAATTAAATTTTTTTTTTTTAATTTAAAAAAATAAATAAATAATATTCTATTGTATATTGATTTTTATAATAACAGAATTATTCTTTAAATTATTCCCATTATACATCTTAAAATATTATAGAAAATTCTCAAATTTTACAAAATTCATACTTGATTTAAATTAAAATTATCAATCGCATCCTAATTAAGGTAAAGATATTGCAATGGCAAGAGCTATTAACCGCAATTCCAAAACCTCATCAACTTAGTCGAATGAAATCTGTGACGTCAGAAACAAACTGATGAAAGAAGAGTCAAAGTGACCGAAAAGTCCATTCTTACGTCATAGATCACGTGACAAATTAGAAGCGAAGAAAAAAAAAATGTCGGATTTCCCATACTGACCAATTTTAACCTTTGGTTTTATAAACTACGAATGTCATTGTGGATGCAGATAATCCGAACACGGATATATATAAATATATATATTATATATATGGATATGCGGATATCATATTATATATATATATATATATATATATATATATATATATATATATATATATATATATATATATATATATATATATATATATATATATATATATATTATATATTTAAATATCTCAAGGGTACGATCTGGGTTATATATGAGTATATTACAATTATAAGTGCTTTTGCAAAGAAGCAACAACAACAACAACAACAATAATATATATAATATATAATATATATATATAATATATATATATATATATATATATATATATATATATATATATATATATATATATATATATATATATATATATATATATATATATATATATATCCTCTGGTGGGCAAAGGCGAGAGGCCTACCAATTTCCACCACAGTTGGAGAATAGTCGGAAATCTGGTCGCTAATGGCCGACGTGACCCGATACACGACGTTTAAAAGTGTGCAAAGTCAAAGGAAGTTGGGAAAACAGATGAAGGGAGTGTGTTCCAGACTTTACCAGTAGAGTACATGTAAGAGTGAAACTAGTGGTTAAGTTTGGGATCGGAGAGTTGGAGAGAGAAAGGATGAGACTGTATAGAAAGTCGTGTCGCACGAGCCTTTCTTAATGGAGGAGGTATGCGACGTGAGAGTTCAGAAGATCAGTGTCCGTTGCAATAGCGATAGTAAAGAGAGAGTGATGCAACAATTCGACTGGAAGAAAGAGATTGAAGAGAGTAAGACCAAAAGAGTTTATAAGAAGAAAAGCCCTAGACTCCACCTTTTAGAGAAGAGCTATATATGTGGAACTAACCCAGATGTGTGAGGGGTACTCCATACAGGGGCGAACAACATCTCTATAAAGAGCAAACAACTAGGGTGGCGTAAAAAAATCACGAAGGCGACTCAGAACACCCAACCTCTTAGAAGCTTGTTTTGAAAGAGGGGTAATGTGATCTTTCCAAGAAAGTTTCTTAGTGTTTGCTTGTCATAGTTGTGTGGAAGATTGTGTTGAGTAGAGAGATGGAAGAATTGAGTTTTTGAGGCATTGAAAACGACCATGTTTTCTCTGTCCAAATTTGAAATACGAGAAAGATCAGAGGTCAGTCCTTTTTGCATCAATTAACTGTTGTTGGGAGTGGCGTTTTTCAAATTGAAAGGAGTAATGAAGGGTGGAGTCATCGGCACAGGAGTGGATAGGAGACAAAGTAATATAGAGAGAAGGTCATTGATGAAAAATAGAAAAAAAAAAGAGTTGGTAATAGGACAGAATCCTGAGGAACACCACTATTAATAGATTTACAGGAAGAACGGTGGCCATCTACAACAGCTGCTATCGACACAACCTTCCACACAACTATAACATCTTCGAAAATTTACAAATCAAGCCTTCATCTGTCCTTAATATTTTTAGAGTTTCTCTCGTAATCTTTCTCAGAAAGGTCACATTACTTCTCTTTCTAATAAAGCATCTAAGAGGTTGAGTATTCTGTAGCGCCTTCAGAATTCCTTCATGTCACCCCAGTTGTTCGTCTCTGTATGGAGTACGCTTCACACATCTGGTGCAGTTCCACTCATACAGCTCTCCTTGACAAGGTGGAGTCTAGGACTTTTGATCTTATTAACTCTCCCGCTCTCACTAACTCTCTCCAATCTCTTTCTGTTGTGTCCCTCTCTCGATACTATTTCTATTACAATGGACACTGCTCTCCTGAACGCTTCCGTCGCATACCTCCTCCACTGAGAAGAACTTGTGCAACACGTTTTCCTACACAGTCTCATCCTTTCTCTGTTCAGCTCTCTAACCCCAGACTTAACCGTTATACTCTACTGGTAAAGTCTGGAACACACTTCCTTTATCTGTTTTCCCAACATCCTTTGAGGCACACTTTCAAACGCCGTGTATCGGGACATGTCAACGTTTAACGATTAGGTTCCGGTATTGCCCCAACCTGGTAGAAATTAGTAGGCCTCTGCCTTTGCCCACCTATATATATATATATATATATATATATATATATATATATATATATATATATATATATATATATATATATATATATATATATATATATATATATATATATATATATATATATATATATATATATATATATATATATATATATATACAGAAGAAACTACTAAATCTCCAAGCTGAGGATTAATATTAATATTAGGAATTTATTTTTAAAAAGAATTAATAAAATCTTTTAAATAAAAACTCTATTTAAATAAATTAAAAATAATTTATTAAAAAATATTAAAAATATTAAGCCTGTTATACGAGGTAATGACATGCCCACAAGCGTTCTCTAACGTGATCTCCTCCACATATATTCTATTACCATTATATATATATATATATATATATATATATATATATATTATATATATATATATATATATATATATATATATATATATATATATATATATATATATATATATATAGAGAGAGAAGAGAGAGAGAGAGAGAGAGAGAGAGAGAGAGTAGAGAGAGAGAGAGAGAGAGAGAGAGAGAGAGATTAAAACATTTCTATGGCTGAGTGGTAAAGTGTTTTGTTGGAAGGTTCTACTTCTCTGGTTCGGTTCTAGTTTGTGGGTGAAGTGTTTTCAATTGTATGTTGTTGTTTTTGTTTTTTTTTAAGTTGAGTATCTTTGGTATCTACTTGTACAAGTGTCAGGTAACACACTCGTTAATCCAAGAATATGGTAGTTTTGAGTAGTACTTGTTAGGTATCAGTTCTAGATTGTTTTTTCTTTAACTTACTGACTTGTCCTTCGCATCTCCTTAGAGGGAGACTAAGTAAAAACAATGTCCGCTGATCACACTGTGGTGTGGAAGATAATGGATTTTACCCACATAAATAACATGAATTTCAACAAGTAAGATGCAATAATAAAGTTCTCAGTGATAAATGAGACCAGATCGTTAAGAAGGTACAGTGGCTCAAACGGTAGAGTGATTGACTCACGTGTTTGAGGGCGCCGGTTCGATCCCACTTGGGGATCATAGGTATATGCTACCTAGAAAAGTTCCTCTCCTAGAATAGGGCAATGCCCGTGAGATGTAAACTTTTTATTTAAAAAAAAAAAAAAAATTCACAGCACAACTAAATAAAGGTTAGCAACACTAAATGTCAACGAAACATGAGGCTGGGAAACTAAAAAATGTCTTCAGAGAGATGAGTAGACTACATGTCACTGTTAGGTATAAATAAAGTGAGATGCAAAGAAACGTCGAATGACGTAACTTAGAAGAAGAAAAACGTGTGCGAAATAATAACATTAGATATGTAGATGATACTGTACTAGTAGCCAATTCTGATGTGAAACTTCACTGCTTGTCAGATGAGGTAACAGAAGCAAGCTTAGCAGGATGCTTGCAAATAAATAAAACAAAAATGAAAACAAGGTGACATCAAAGTGAAACGAAAGTCAATGAATTAATATTAGGATATAAGAACTAGGTCAGACAGATCGAGAAATTTAACTATCACTGAAGTATGAATGGAAGGAAAGAATTAAGAAAAAATACAAAGCTATGAATGCGTTAATAAAGATATTGGAGAAAACTAGAAAAGATTTCTAGAAAAGAAAGAATGAAATGATTCATAAATTTTATATGATGTGAATAGTGTTGAATGGATGTGAGACAGGAATTTTTGAGTAAGGTAAATGGAAGTAGATTTCAATCGACTGAAAATCGGTTGTGGAGATGATGGAGGAAGGTTTGGTGGACAGAAAGAATGACTGGTAACCGGATATTCGATAGAATGAACAATTTAAAAGAAATAATCTCTCTCTCTCTCTCTCTCTCTCTCTCTCTCTCTCTCTCTCTCTCTCTCTCTCTCTCTCTCTCTCTCTCTCTCTCTCTCTCTCTCTCTCTCTCTCTCTCTCTCTCTCTCTCTCTCTCTCTCTCTCTCTCTCTCTCTCTCTCTCTCTCTCTCTCTCTCTCTCTCTCTCTCTCTCTCTCTCTCTCTCTCTCTCTCTCTCTCTCTCTCTCTCTCTCTCTCTCTCTCTCTCTCTCTCATTTCCAAAGAAATTCAATACCCGTCGTGTGACGAACTGATAACTTTTTTTTATCTGCAAATGCCCAACAAAGTTATTCGACTCTAAAATTTAAACCACAAGCACATTATTATTATTATTATTATTATTATTATTATTATTATTATTATTATTATTATTAGTAGTAGTAGTAGTAGTAGTAGTAGTAGTAGTAGTAGTAGATGGAATGAATTATGTAAAAGGATACAAGCACCTAGAGGTATAGTACCAAGCTGAAGTTGTATATGAAAAAGTGACTAGGTGTTTGTTTCTTCTTTAAGGATAAAACTCATTCGGGTCGGGAG
>SEYY01000258.1:167500-184242 GCA_009176605.1 Armadillidium nasatum
CTCTGGCTCTCTTGACATTTTACGACTAAATTCATTTGTTTTGTTTATTAATCTCCTAATTCTATTTACTATCCTAAATTTTTCGATTATTTAATCTCTATAATAAGGTACATTTTCCCTTCTTCTCCTTTCAGTGAAATCATCTTATTAGGTGATTTCAATGATAACCTTCACCAATGGCTTTCTTCTAGTTCTCATAAAATAAACATTCTTAACCTTTTTTTTACTTCCAATCATTCTCCTTTTACTGTTAAACTCTTTCCTCCTCTGGGTTCCTCCCATCACCTTTTATCTCTATATCTTATCTCATCAAGTTCTCCGCAGGAAAGACCCACTTCTATTGAAGGGAAGTGGTTGTGGCATATCTGTGCGGCAAGCTGGTCGAACTTGATTTCTTACTTCTATAATATCCTGTGGAATGATTATTGCTTCCGTGGGAAGAGTCCATCTGAGTATACTTAAAGTATTACTGAGGTGATTCTCTCTGGCATGGAGTCGTACAATCCATATTCTTTCCCTTCTACTAAGCTTAGCAAACTTTGGTTTAACACTATTCTTTCTAACGCTATCCGTCGCAGGGATGCTGAATTCAGGTATTACCATTGTATTACAAGCATAGAAACTCCCGCAACTTATATTTCACCTCATAATAGTGTAAATCCATCATTCGTAGCACTAGAAACTTCTTTCTCTGAAGAAAATGCATTAATCTTCTGGTTCTTTATCTTTACGTTCTTTTTGGCACTTCAAAAAATGTGAACTCTATTTATGCTTCTTCCTCTTTCCCTCCTTTAGTTTCTTCTGATGGTACAACTGTTGTTTTACAAACTTTTACCTCTAATTCAACCTTAGACAATTCCGGAGCTATACCTACTCCTTCAACTCCCATCAACTCATTTATGCCTAAGAACAAAATTTCTTATAAAGGCTACATTTTTGCTCTCTCTGAGTTTAACACTAAGATGGTATTTCTTTTAAGTTTTCAAAAGTTGTGCTTCTTAGATTGCACTCTGTCTTTGTAAATTATTTGGTTCTTTGTCTTTCTATTTCTTCCTTCCCTTCTTGTTGGAATCGTAAGCTCATTCAGCCTGTGCTGAAGAAGGGGGACCCCCCTCAGCTCTCCAACTACCGTCCCATTTCTTTGACCTCCGTACTTTCTAAAGTTTTCGAATCTATCCTTAGAAGGAAGATTTGGAAACATCTCAATTCTTCTAATTTTATCTCTGATCGCCGGTATGGCTTTCGTAAGAAACGCTCCACGGGTGATCTTCTTTTCCTTCTCTCTGATTCTTAGTCCTCTGCTCTTCAGCATTTAAGTGAATACTTTGCTGTCTTGCTTGATATATTGAAACTTTCGATGGAGTCTGGAATAAAGCTTTGATTTCTAAACTTCCCTCTTTCGGTATGTATCCCTTTCTCTGTGATCTTCTCTCTAATTCCTTTTCTGGTCTTTCTATAGAAGCTGTTGCAGATGGCTACAGTTCTTCCTTTAAATCTATTAATAGTGGTGTTCCTCAGGGTTCTGTCCTATCTCCAACACTTTTTCTGCTTTTCATTAATAACCTTCTCTCTATTACTTCATCTCCTATCCACTCCTATGCTGATGACTTCACCATTTATTATTCCTTCAAGTTTGAAAGACGTCCCTCCCGCTATCAGTTGATAGACTCGAGAAGGGTAGCCTTGGAAAACTAACCTCTGTTCTTTCACCTACTTCAAATTGGAGCAGAGAACACATGGTTGCTTTCAGTTCCTCAAAATCTCAGTTCCTCTCTATCTCCACTCGACATAATCTTTCACACAACTATGTTGCTTTCTTTTAAAAGACACAACTCAAACCTTCATCTGTTCTTAATATTCTCGGCTTATTCTTTTCTAGTGATCTTTCCTTTAAAGGTTACATTACTTCTTTTTCTAATCAAGCTTTTAAGAGATTGGGCATTCTGAGGTTCCTTCAGAATTTCTTCAAACCCCAGTTGCTTGCTCTGTATATTGGTTTGTTCCTCCTGTTTTGTGTATAATTCACACATCTGGGTTGGTTTCATTCATACAGCTCTCTTTGAGAAGGTGGAGTCTAGAGCTTTTCGTCTCATCAAGTCTCCTACTTTCACAAACTCTCTCCCATCTCTTTCTGCACTTCGATTTGTTGCGTCACTCTCTCTTTACTATAAATATTATAAAGACACTGCTCTTCTGAACTCTGTCGTCGCATACCTCCTCTATTAAGAAAAGCTCGTGTAACACGCCTTTCTACTCAGTCTTATCCTTTTTCTATCCAAATATCAGACCCCAGACTTAACCGCTTTGCTCAATCTTTCATATACTTTTCTGGTAAAGTTTGGAATAAACTCCCTTTATCTGTTTTCACACAATTTCTTTTGAATTGTATACTTTCAAACGCCATGTATATATATATATATATATATATATATATATATATATATATATATATATATATATATATATATATATATATATATATATATATATATATATATATATATATATATATATATATATATATATATATATATATATATATATATATATATATATATATATATATATATATATATATATATATATATATATATATATATATATATATATATATATATATATATATATATATATATATATATATATATATATATATATATATATATAAGAATATTTGAAATGAGAACCAGCGTTTATGAAGCTTTTGAATGGTTAATACTCCTCACCTGCTTTAGAGTGAATCAAATATTTGCTTCAACCACGACGACGAAACGTGAAGCGCAAATTCATGAATCACTTTAAAACTGAAAGGATGGGAAGATTCTGCCCAAAAAGATTGACAATCTATATTTGGATAGCATTTTTTGGCATACTGCTTCTGAATTGCCTTCAAAGGATCAGTTCTTTCAAAAAAGGTGATAGCTTCTATAAATAGGAAAATTGCGCTAATGCCCAGTTCGCAATGGCATGCTATCGACGAATTTCATTATTTTTAAGAATATCAGATAGAAGTTTTAAGAGTTTTGAAAGAATTGCTGTTAAGGGATATAAATAGAAGAAAATATTGCCATATTTCGAATATGGACTTTAAATCTGAATCAGTTGCCAATGTCAACACAAAATTGGGAAGTCATTTGAAAAGAGACTAAGCATTACTGTCATTTCGCAGAGGTAAAAGATCATGTGAATTGAAAAAATGTGTGAAACTGGAACTGCTGTAGATATGAAGGTGGTACCCAAATATTATCAGAGTGTAAATGGATGAAGTTAGTCTAGTATTTCAGAAGATCATTAATGAAAAGTAGGAATAGAACAGGAGATATGACTACTAATCTTGTCGAAGACTACTATTGACTGATTTGGAAATATTAGAAAGAATGCTAGACATAATTAAGCAATGAGGAGGAAATCCAAAGGAAGAGAGCTTCGAAAACAGACTCACGTCAAAAGCAGATAAGTCTTGGATATGTTTAGTTTATAACAAGACTCTCCAGATCCCTGAGGGCAATATATAAATCTTTGAGGTAGAAAAGTTTATCACTAGCAGACTTCCATCACCGAAAGTTCTGCTGATGGTCTGAAAGAAAGAGATGGGACTCCACAAAATCCAAGAAAAGAGAGTTGAGAATGGATTCAAAGGTTTTCGACAGAATAAAATGAGAGCTATAACGAGATAATTAGAAGGATCAGAGTGGTTATCTTTCTTCAGAATATTTTGAAAAAATGCATGCCTTTGAACACTGAGAGAAAGTTTGTTGAGGGATAAAGATATTAGTCGTACAAGGAGGGCCCTACTTAGGAATTAGGAATGTATCCTTGCTGCTTTTCTTTCTAGAGCTCATAAATTTCAGAAACTCATGCACCTGATCAATTCAAGGAATGGGACAAATAAGAGGAGAAGATGGAAGAGGTTTTACAGAGTTATACATAGGAAAAAACAAAAGGCCAAAGAGAATTTAAGAGATTAATTAGCCTTGTCATTTGGAGTATCAGCAAAATAACCATCTAATCGATTATGAAGAGAAATGGCATATTTACAATAGTTGTTAGAGATGTTTTTAGGTAAAGACCAAAGAAATATGTCAGTAGGAGTATTAAAGGGGTCATTGCATTTATTTAATGAAATTTCGCTTTGCCTGTCAAATAATATTCCTACAATGATCCAGAGTTGAATGAAAATTTGAGTTAAAGGAGAACTAGAATTTTTCCCAATAAGTTTCGTCTCTAACTTCAATCGTTCGAGATCAAGCACGATTGAACCAAAGATTTTGAAGATAAAATTAAGTAGATGAAGAAATGAACCTGTTTATACCATCATCGATTGCTGCATACAACGAAGCGTCTTCTGAGTCTAAGCTGTTCACTCTAGGGATAGTTAGTGAAGAAGAAACTGAAGTCTGATTAAATTGCTAGAAGATATGTTTATGGTAGAATGGAACTATTGGAAAGAGTGCTTGAAAATTAAAAGAAATATGGTTGTGATTAAATTTACCAGTAATAGAGAAAACGGCGAATTTAAAAAGAGAATTGATGGTGGGGCAATTAAGTCAAGTGTGCTAAAGAATTGAATGGATTGTGTAGCTCTTTTAATAAGATTTCCAAGATAGATAAGAATACAGAATTATTAGGTCTCTTATATTACTGGATCATTGTGAGAGGATCTCATAGCCATTCACTGTTGTGTACATTGAAATCACCTAAATAAAAGTCCACAGTATTTGACTGAGAAGATTTAATAGTCTCGTAAGAAGAAGAAAAATACTAAAAATTGTGCAAAAATATGGTCTATTTGAAGAACAGTAACAAAGCAACAATATTTTTTTGTATTGTTAGTAGTTGGAAGACAGATTTTAAACCACAGAACATCTAAGTTAAGAGATCCGATATTTTCCAATGTTACTTTAGCATTAGTGTTTGCTTAGGCACATAATCCACACGTAAAACTGAAATTGTGAAAAAAGCTGTACTTAAAGATATTAAAAGATTTAAGAGATCGAATTCTTTATCATCTGGGACTCACACAATGGCAAAAGCTTCTGGTAATAGGTACAGAGTTTGTATTTTACAAATGTTAAGATAGCTCGTCAGTCATGGACGTTAAAGAAGTGTCTAAAAAAGCCCAGGAGATCACGTTTAAAAATAAGAGATAAATAAACCAAGGTATGAAGCCATCCTTAAAACCTCCCAAAAATAGGGTAAATTTAATATATATATATATAATATATATATATATATATATATATATATATATATATATATAATATATATATATATATATATATATATTATATATATATATATATATATATATATATTAATTAAAAGCAACACAAAAGATCGGAACATAATTGAGATAAATAAAATTTTTAAATAAATTCAGTTGTTTTCTTGAATTTCAAAACACTTATATTAAACGACGTTTCGAGAATCTTCTCTTTCCCATCATCAGGATCTTAAAGTTATTTAGTATTATATAAATCTTCGATGGTAAAATATTTTGAAAGACATAAATAATAAATTAATAACAGAGAGCACTTTTTTTAACCATAACAGGATAAACACACATTTAGAATAGAAGCAACTGAATAGGACCGCTGTTATTGCTAAGTGACGGGTTGGGATTGGAAATATGATGTATTCTAGGATTTTTAATTAAATGGAGTAGTTGGTTGGCTTGTGTGATGATGGAGAAATGATCAGGGGGTATAGAATGGTCTTTACTATTGCTATGATTTCTAATACTGGAAGGGATAGGCGAAGTAAAAAGGTTGCCCGTTCGTGCCGAACGATCAATATGTTCTTTTGTTCTAAGGATAAGTTGGCGCTGGGTGCTACTAACTTGGGGGTCATTACAAACACCACAAATATATTTAAAAAGAACAGAAGAGCGTAGGTGTGTTGGTAGAGGTTCTTTATGGTTGAGAAAAAAACCTATAGATCTAATGGGTGTAAAGATGAAATTAAATATTATATGAGGATAGTGCGTTTGTAGGACTTTTTAAAGAGTGTTTTTAAGTTAAAGGTATTACAGAGGCCTGCATTTGAAAAAAATTTCTGTTCCTGGGGTTTTCTTAAGTGATTCCTAACGAAATTGTCCTCCTAAATTGAAATATGACATTCATTTTGCTCAGTCAGGTCTGGTTTTTGAGGTACAGTGCACTACTTCTTTTAGAAATGGGTAATTTAAAAAAAAAAAACCGTTATTTATATCAAAGTTATTTAATAAATTACAATTACTTGTAAACTAGGAAAAAAATAAATACCGACTCAATTCGACTTTCCTTTAATTAAATTTAAACTTACACACTACTTATGAGCCTACCCAAGAGTGCCAAGAAACTATTTTCCAAGAAACGAAGTCCTTGATGATTTCCGTTTGTGAACCGATTTTGGTTCGTCGCGTTTAAGACACCAGCAATAGTCAGCTAACATGTTGATGTCCCAGCGTCCTTGATATCTTGTTTCCATCGTCTTTATGTCTTGGTGAAATCTTTCACCTTGTTCCTCGCTATAATCTCCACAGTTTGCCGGAAAATAGTCAAGATGTGAATGGAGAAAATGCATTTTTATCGACATGCGAGCTCCAATTTTTTCGAAGCTTTTCATAAGCTCATTTACATGTGAGATATATTCTGAGCTTCTTTTATTTCCCAGAAAACCATCGATAACTTTACTAAACAATCGCCATGCATCTTGTTCACTGGCTTCCATATTGGTGTAAAAATGCTTGTCCTTTAACAGAGTTCTAATTTGGGGACCGTCAAATATGCCTGCATGGAGCTTTGCATCACTGATTTGTGGGAATTTTTGCAGTAGATACTTAAAAGCTTGGCCTTCTTTATTCAGTGCCTTGACAAAGTTCTTCATCAGGCCAAGCTTTATATGAAGAGGAGGCAGTAAAACATTTTTGGGTGGGACTAGAGGTGGAGCTACTACGTTGTGGCAGCCAATTTGGAATGTCTCTCGAGCTGGCCAGTTTTTTTGCTTATAGTGAAGACCATCAGCCCGGCTATCCCATAGGCACATGAAGCAAGGATATTTTGTGTAGCCTCCTTGCATCCCAAGAAGAAGGCACACAACCTGAAAGAAAGGATTAATTCTTATATACATTAAATGTAGTAAATTAAAATTGAAAATTGTCTTTATGCTTGCATATTGATGTACATGGTTTCTAAGAACTTATTTTTTTCATAGGCAATTTTCACCAAGTTTATTGGGGGTAGGGAGAAAGCTAATATGTGTATCATATCCTTCTGTCATTGGTATTTAGAAACAAAAATTCCTTGCAGTATTTGACAATTTCAATAAAGTATGCAACATGCCGACAGACTGTAGCAAGATCAATACTATTGAATTTCTGAAACTTAACCATTGGATGGCATATTTTTAAAATGAAGGACAACGATGCTGTTTATTCTCATATCTCTAATTTGAAGACTTCCGAATTTTCCTCAGTGTGGCTTAAGCTTTCCTGCCATTCTACGACTAAATTCTTATGTTCATTTGTTTTTTTTATTTATCTCCTAATTGTACTGACTATCCTAAATTCTTCGATTATCTTAACCCCAAAATAGAGCATATTCTCTCTTACTGTCCTTTCTCTGAAATCGTCATATAAGGCGATTTCAATTTTAATTAGGCTTTCTTCTATCTCTCATGATACAGCCGGTGACGTACCTTATATTTCGCTATTTAAAATGACCTTGAGCAGTTGGTGCAGCTTCTTACTCGAGTTCATCGACTTGGAGATGAATCCAACATTCTAGACCTCTTCCATCTTCTAATCCTTCTCCTTACACAGTCAAACTCTATCCATTTCTGGGCTTCTATGGTCACCTTCTTTTCTCTGTATCCTCTTTTATTTTTTTCAAATCTTCTGATGACACGTTTAGGTAATTTCGGTGCCTCAAGCTTTTCTTCCTTGCGGTACTACTTATTTGATTTTCAATGGAAGAGTTCAAATTAGAGAGGAAAGGTCTTTTTATCGTAACATTTTATCGTTCAAAATCTTTTCTTCGTAACATTAAATCTTTTTTCTCCGTAGAAAATGCAACAATCTTTCAGGCTCTTCTTCTTCATCAAGCCCTTTCTGGCACTTTCCAAAAAAATCTCAACTCTAACTTTCCTTCTTCCTCTTTCCCTCCTTTAGTATCTTCCGAAAGCACAACTACTGTTTTACCTTCTCCTAAAGCTGAACTCTTCGATCAAACCTTTGTCTCTAATTCAACCTTAGATGATCCCGAATCTATATTCTCTTCCTTCAATTCCCTCCAACTCATTCATGCCGAAAACTAGAATTTGTTTCAATGATGTCATTTATTCTCTCTCTGAAATTAATGCAAAGAAGGCCTACGGTCCTTATGGTATACTTCCTCTGGTTTTCAAAACTTGTGCTTCCGAGCTTGCACTCAGCCTAGATAAACTATTTCGTCTTTGTCTTTCTACTTTAGCTTTCCCTTCTTGCTGGAAACGTGCGCTCATTCAGCCTATGCCGAAGAAGGGGAAAAACTTCTCAACCTTTCAATTATCGTTCCATTTCTTTAATCTTTGTTCTTTCTAAGGTTTTCGAAATTATCTTTAACAGGAGAATTTTGAAACAAATCAATTCTTAAAATCTTATTTATGATCGTCAGTATGGCTTTCATATGAAACGCTCTACTGGGGATCTTCTTTCTCTTCTCTATGACTCTTGGTCCTCTGCTCTTCTGAATTTCGATGAATCTTTTGCTGTCTCACAGTACATATCATAAGCCTTCTATGGTGTCTGGCTTAAAGCTTTGATTTCTAAACTTCCATCTTTGGGAATCTATCCTCCTCTCTTTAGTCTTCTCTCTGATTTTTCTTCCGATCGTTCTATATCTGAAGTTGTAGACGGCCACCGTTCATCTTGTAAATCTATTAACAGTGATGTTTTTCACGTTTTTTTTCCTATCCACAACACCTTTTCTACTTTCCATTAATGACCTTATCTCTATTACTTCATCACCTATCTAGTCCCATGTTGATGACTTCACTCTTTATTACCTTTAACATCCCGTATACCCAATGAAGGGTAATCTCAACACCTCTGGAGCGCTACTTCCCTCCCCCGTATAAATATATATATATATATATATATATATATATATATATATATATATATATATATATATATATATATATATATATATATATATATATATATATATATATATAAGATGCCACTTATTTTTGAAATTTCAAATTTCTGGGAGTGCCTGGTGGAATTATCCATTTCATGTAAAGATAATTCCCACAAAATTTAAGCTAAAAAAATAAAAATTAGACATCTCTCTCTGGCCTTACTCTTCACAAAAAAAAGGTGTATATTTTTTTAGATCTTATTTCTTTCAGTTAATACTTTCTTTTGAGGTATAAAATGTGCCAAATTTGTTTATTATTATTTTTGAGGCTATGAAATATAAATTAGAAAATGTAATTATTCAAATTTAAGAAAAAAATCAATTCTTAATATCAATAAATGATAAGTCAAAGTTCACTTTTAAAAATGAAATATTTTCTGTAAGACTCTTTTTAGATGCTTGAGGATATTCACGTCGTTAGTCCTGGACTGTCTGAAATAAAAATTATAGAAATATATAAATAAATTTATGAGTTTTTAGAATTGTAATTCCAGCTTATAAAAGTTTAATTTAATTCCAGTAAAAATTGTTTTTGATCCTCATCATTTGTAACCTTTTCGTTGTAATCTTGAATTAGTTTGATATTCCTTTCCGCAGAATCATTCACAATTTTTAATTTTTCTACACGAATCTTTCCTTGTTGATACTGTTCGGAATTAATACATTGGGATGGATGTAGATGCAAAAAGTTTTCAAATGAAAATGTACGAAATAATTTTATATATAAACTGAATGCTAGTTTAAGCAAAATCACTTCATCTGAACTTTGCAGGAATTGTTAAACTAAATTTTTGTAGGTAATTTTTTACATCGTCTGTTTCTTCACCCTTTTCTTTTTTTTCTTCTTCTTCTTCTGATGCTGCTGAAATCTTTTGTGCCATTTTTAGTTTTGTTTCTTCAGTAACTGAATCATCAAATAAAGCAAATGATATACATTAATCATTTAAATAATATAAAAGATTCAAAATCTACAGATTACTACTTAGGCGATACTTTGGTCAACTTGCTTGTATTGCTCTAATTCTCTAAAAAAAATTTATATCGTTTAGTGGAGCAGATATTGCTTTAGTTGCATAGATCCAGTATAGTATTATACGTAGCATCCAACAATATAGCATGTTACACTATATGTATAAGTGATATATCTTCTTCTTTGGCTAACTGAAATTCTGTTTGATATATATATATATATATATATATATATATATATATATATATATATATATATATATATATATATATATATATATATATATATATATATATATATATATATAGAGAGAGAGAGAGAGAGAGAGAGAGAGAGAGAGAGAGAGAGAGAGAGGTTCTTAGATATTTCCAGAACATTTTCTTTCATCAACTATTTTTATTTTCTTTATTTTTCTTGTGGTAGTCACACGCACACAGAAACACGCACTTTCACAGACACTATTGACAAACATATACACCTAAATACATACATACATATATAGAACTTCTAAGACATATTCATTAATTTACATCTCACTAATACATTTTGTTTTTGACTTATTTCCAACTTTTTATTTTTCGAATAGTTTTATCAGTACATTATCGTATTTGGCATTGTAAACTTTTCTATTTAATTGTAAACCTCATGATTTAATACTACCTTGAATGACTCTCCCATTTCAAAAAATTTTCTACTCTTATTCTTTGCAGCTCTTCCTTAGATTTAATTAAGTTAGTACTTCAAAAGATTTTTGGAAAAAGCATGTAACTTTTAAGAGGAATGGTGCTGAACTTCTAAATGATGTTTTCCGATTTATAGACTTTTCCCTCATAACTTTCCACTAAAAGTAGCAAAGTGTATCACAGATACCTGTAGCATCCTAATCCTTCCTCAAAGCAAATAATTCAGAGCATTAATCTGGTAAAATGTACTCATAAATCAATAAGTTTTTTTTAATAAATCTTTCACGATTATTAATGAATTTTAGTCGTTGTAAACATTAACATAATCATAACAATGTAGTAGCTGTAACATATCAAGATTTAAAATTTTTAAACAAATGTTTCTATAATATAAAAGGAATGAATGATTTTTCTATAGTTTCTAGAACATATGTATACTTATATAAAAGTCACTGGACATAATTAAATCTTTTTTATTATTTCTTTAAAGAAATGCAGAGAAAGTAGTAAATAGAAATTAGAATTTTATTATATAAATGTAAAATAATTTTCGTAAAAAATAAAAGCCGAATGAGAATCAAGTATAATCTATGCTGGTTCTCGTTTACAAATTTAAAGTCTAAATTCTGAGTGAGTTCACTCTCCCCTTCTTACATTCACGCTTTTTGAACATAAATTGAAAAACACACAGGCAAATCTCTGCTTTTTATTTGCCTGCAATTAGTACAAACTGGGGTGCTTCTTTTTTACTTACGCTTTGTGTATTCAATAAACTGCCGATTTGCAATCTTTTAAGTAAATTTGAAACAAAAAACTATAAAATTATTATAAATTAGTTTCTTTCTCCTGATTTATCTTGCTTATTATTATCAAATTAAGCGTCTATATATATAATATATATATATATATATATATATATATATATATATATATATATATATATATATATATATATATATATATATATATTAGAGGTGGACCGGATATCCGCATCCGCATCCGCAACTGCGGATATCCGCATAATTTTTCCAATATCCGCATCCGCGGATATCCGCAATTGGATATCCGCAACCGCATCCGCATTTGCGGATAGTAAAAAAATAAAAGAGTGAAAAATGTAGATTGCTTTGCACACCAAACTCAGATAGTAGTTAAAAATTCCATTATGAGTCAAAAATGTGTATCCGATTTAATAACCAAATGTAGGTTAATTGCTACGCATTTCAATCACTCCGTTGTAGCCCAAAATGAGCTGAAGAAAATACAAACAAGATTAAATGTTCGTCCACTTTCTGTCATGCAAGATATTCAAACACGCTGGAATAGTAGTTTGCATATGCTTGAGAGGATGAGCGAAATTAATGAGGTCATTTGCCTTTATGCTTCAAGCAGCACAAAAATAAAGCCTCTAACAGCTGACGAAAATGACATTTTAAATAATTGAATTAATATCCTTAAGTCTTTTGAAGAATTAACAAAGACTATAAGTTCAGCTGAATCATGTTTGTCAGATGTGATACCACTTGTTTCAACATTGAAAGTTGTGTTAACAAATGTTATTATTAAGTCTAAGGGAGTTTTAAGGATGACTGAAACATTAATGAAGGAGATGAACGACAGTTTTGAAAACCTGGAAAATGATGAGGCTTATACAATTGCAACCTTTTTAGATCCCAGGTACAAAACAAAATTTTTTAAACCACTTGTTTCTCAGAATGTTAAAATCAAATTAGGATGCTTATGCGATGAGATGATAGAAACAGCTAAAATAACGCCTTTTTCAAGAAAAAGCAAAAGCTCTCAGATACAAAAGAAACAAAATCTGTTAGCTTAAGCATTGCTAAATCAATGAAAGATCTTCTAGCTTCCAGCAGCGATGAAGAATCACAGTCAGAAGTGTCAAAGGATACAATATCGATTATTGAAAATTATCTGAAACTCCCACGTTTGGAGGCAGATAAAGACCAACTGGTTTGGTGGAGAGATAATTGCAAAAGTTTCCCTTTTTTTGCTGAGCTGGCAAGGACTTATTTATTTAGCATGTCCTTCAACTAGTGTTGCTAGTGAGCGTCTTTTCAGTGGAGCAGGCCTCATTTACGACGAAAAGCGAACCAAACTTTCACCTGAAAGAGCCCAAAAGCTTTTATTTCTAAAAAATAACTTACCAATTATTAACTTCAAATGGAATATGTGAAACTGTGAAGTGTGAAGGTAATATTGAAATACTGGCTATATATATATATATATATATATATATATATATATATATATATATATATATATATATATATATATATATATATATATATATATATATATATATATATAACCTTTTTCCAAATGGGTGGAGGTTGGGGAAAGAGGTTGGTGGGGTGTTCAAGAGTTGGGTCCCCGTCCCACACCCTTGTAACAAAGATTCTGGATATTATATTTAAAATTCCAAGAATCTATGGCAAAAACTCTTAAAAAATTAAATTATCCGCATCCGCATCCGCATCTGCGGATATCCGCAATTGAATATCCGCATCCGCGGATTGTGAAAAATTACTATCCGGTCCACCTCTAATATATATATATATATATATATATATATATATAACAAATAATGGGCAAAGTCCAGAGGCCCACCAGATTAATACTTGAGTTAGGAAACAATACAGAAATTGGGCCAATTTAAAAGTGACATGTCCCGATAACGGCGTTTAAAGGTGTGTTAATCATAGGAAGTTGAAAAAATAAATGAAGGGAGTTTGCTCCGATTTTACCAGTAGAGTACAAGTAAGATTAAGCATAGCTGTTAAGTCTGTGCTCTTAGAGTTGGACACAGAATGGATGAGAGTGTGTAGAAAGGCGTGACGCACGGGCCCTTCTCAATGGAGGAGGTCTGCGAAGGGAGAGTTCAGAAAAGCAGTGTTTATTGTAATAGAGATTGTATAGAGAGAGTAATTCGACGGGCAGAGAAAGATTGGAGAGATTAGGAGAATTTAGATGTTTCCAAAGATTCATGTTAAGGATAGATTTGAGAAATTAGATATAACGGAGGTTAAAGAAATACGACGATAGTTAGAGGACTGAGTGTGATATCCCTTCTTCGGCACAGGCTGAATGAGCGTACGCTTCCAGCAAGAAGGGAAGGTTGAAGTAGAGTGAGAGAGACGAAATAATTTACCAAGGCCGGTTAGGAGCTCGGAAGCACAAGTTTTGTGAACCACAGGAGTAATACCATCAGGACCGTAAGCCTACTTAGTGTTAAGCTCAGAGAGAGCAGAAATGAAGTCTTTAGAAGAAATTTCAATTTAAGCATAAATGAGTTGGAGGGGTTGAAAAGGTAGGAACAGCTCCAGAATCGTCTAAGGTTGAATTATTGGCAAAAGTTTGAGGCAAGAGTTCAGCTTTAGAGGAAAGTAAAACGGCACTTGTACCGTCGGAAGATACTAAAGGGGAAAAAAAGAAGAAGCAAAGTTAGTTGACATTTTTTGCAAAATGCCAGAAAATGTCTAAAATCTCTGTGTGATGGTTCAAAGATGATATCTACGTACGTATCTGAGACCTTCGAGTGAGAAAAATACATAAATGTGCTACCATCTTTTGACATAAGATTGAATCCTTGTGAAGAAGATGTCGGAAACCACGTGATCAGAAAAATAAGTAGGTTGATGGAAGAAATTGTAATGTTTTGCTATACGTATGTGTGTGTGTGTGTGTGTGTGTGCACGCGTACGTATGAAGAATACTTATACGCATTTACATGAATCAGTGAGTTAGCCGTAAAATAACGAAGAATTTATAATAAATAAATTTGTTTTATAAAAGATTTTACATTTTTAAAAGAGAAATAATAATTTATTATTGAAAGGAATGAAAATAAATTTTAAAAAGTTATATCTTAAAGCAAATATAAAGATTGAAATTGGAATAAAAGCTTGAAAGAAGTATTAAAAATGTTTTGCATGCTAAGTTTAAAAATAATTTTTAGAAAAAAGTCATCTCTTGAAAAGAAATATAGAAAAATGTAATATTGAAAAAGGTTAAAAATAATAGATTGAAGAAAAAATGTGAAAAATATCCAAGAACATGGGTAATGCATTAAAGAAATAGTCATGAAATGAAAATTTTATGAAGTGATATTAAGTAAATGTTGTCTTCACTCGTATAAAATCCAAATTATGGTATTGATTTATTATGTAATAAGAATTTTTATTATAAATACATTAAGTATTGTTATAGAATGACGTTGTAGATATTAAACAATTGGAACAGGTATGATAAACGTATGGTTATACGGTGAATGTAAATGCGACTTCCCAAAGGACACGTGGTTATGACTTCATAGGCACATGATCTCTTTTTAGAACTTTGGTTATAGTGGGTTAAAGTAAATGAGCATGTGAATGTAGTGAGTCAAAAGCATGAAACATCAGGAGTTGATTGAAAAAAAAATACAATCAACCACGTGACTATAACGTCATAGACACATGAACATTTTGTGTTAACTTTTAGTAAATATAAAAAGCATATTAAATATCAGAGAAAAATAGAACCAATGACGTCACTTAGTTAAGAAAAATAGTTCCACGGTTTATAGTTCAGGTAAGTACTTGAGAGCAATACGTTCAAAGAAAAATAGAAATAAAAAAGAAAAAATTGAAAAAATACAGATATATTTGTTTAAGATAAATAAATTTTTAAAAAAGATATCAAGTCAGGTCTTGATTGCTGATAAAGAAGAAGTATGACGACATAATATTTACATTCGTATTGGAAAATAAGATGATGATGATAGGAAAAATGACAAAAAGTTTAGTGAGTTATGGTTAATTAAGATATATTTTGAAAGAATTAGTTAAGAAAAGTATATAAGATTCTATAAATTACACGTTAGAGAGATGATAAAATGTGATTGAATATTCCGAAGTGATAAAAAGATTGACAGTAAATGAAGATTAAGGTAAATGACGGGAAGAAATATATGTCAATATCTATAAATTACATGTTGGAGAACTGTCAGTATGACTTTGATCATGTTTTATTGATAAAAAATTAGTGAACCATGGTGAGTTAAGATATATTTTGGGAGGAATAGAAAAGAAAAGTACGTAAGGATGTATAAATTTCATGTTAGAGGGATGTTGATTTGTGAACGACCTTGTCAAAGTGATTAAAGTCAGGTAGTATACAGAGAATAAGTTATGCGTTGGAGGGTTGGTTTAGGGAATGAAATGTATGTCAAGTTCTATAAAATGTGTGTTAGAGAGAAAACAGTATATCTTTGATCATATTTCTATGCGAAAAATTTAAGTTGAATGTGGAGAAATAAGTTAAATGTTTACGAGTTTAGGCTGAATATTAATGTAAAGAAGTATAATTTGTACGTTAGATAGATGATGGAATGACTCTGCTCATGTCTTACTGATAAAGTTAAGTCATGCTTGGAGAATCAAATTAAATTTTGAATAGTTTCGAGGTGAAAAAATAAATGAAAAGTTCTATGATTATCCTATCAGATAGATACAGGGATGACTTTATACGTACATTTAATACAAAAGATAGAATAAATACAGAGATTTAAGTTATATGCTGGAGGTATTAGGGTAGAATCCGGCTTGAAAGTGGGAGACAGCAGCAGAATCTATTTCGAGGATTCAGAGATTCGCTGCTTTTATACGGATCTTACCACCATTTGCCTCGCATCATGATGAAATATTAAGGAAAATAAAACTCTTATCTGTAAATAGGTCCCCAAACTGATTATTCTTGTATCCTAATCGCATGAAAAGGGAATCCAGGTACTCCTTAATCACCTGCTTTCTCTATTCCCCACGTATTATACTGAAAAAAATAGGGAAAATAAGGTTTTTATCTGCAAATATGAGCCCAAACTGTTTATTCCTGATAATCTAATCCTCTGGAAAGAGACTCCAGTTGTGT